>NQLW01000046.1:2580935-2591549 GCA_002312845.1 Kalanchoe fedtschenkoi | reverse complement strand
GTTTGCTGCTTAAGGGCTCTAGTGTTACAAAATTGTTCTACCATTACGTCAAGTTAAACTGAATAAACCGATTCAAAAATTGACATTGATTTTCTCTTTTCACCACCCTTCAATAACTAGCCAGCTACTCGAGGAGCTACTGAAATGATTACAAGAGGAAACTGCTAGGAGACTTGAGGAAGCAATTCATAAGAATTTTGAAGAGAAGATGAATTATTTGATGGTATTACTGCTCAACTTGAGTTATAAAGTAAAGCTGCTATCTATTACCAGGTGAGGCAGAAAGAAAAGACTGCCAAAAATATGATGTTTGTTTACATTCTCCCAGAATAACAACTATTTGTAATTATCTAAGTAGTGAGTTTTTCGTAATCCAGACACAACATAAATGTCATAGAACAGCGGTAAGAACGAAATTCTGCGTGTTCCGCCAGGATGTGGCTTTTGAGTTTTGGGGTCATCATCACCATGATGATGAACTGGGCAATCCTTGTGTGATGAGATCTTTTGTTAGGTCGCTGCTCATTACAAGCTTGCACACACAACAAGCTTACATTTGGCGGACTGATGTATGATTTTGGGAGAGATTATTAGGTAAAGTAACGTATAGATGGGAAAAAAAGTAGAAAGATAACATTAACATATATGAGTTATGTGTTGCTGAAGATCCAAACTTGAGGGGAACATTTTCCACACCTAACAATGTGTGTGACAATTGAACTAACTTGTGCTTTTCAACAATGCATGTAGAGTTTATGCTTCAGAACTAAACAACTTCTCATCAGTCATCATCTCCTCTCCTTTCGCTTTTGTTCTATTAGAAGAGGTAGTCCACCAACTTTTGCATTATACTCTTATTGAATCTTAAGCATCATCTTATCCTTTCCAACTTTTGTTCTCCACTTTCCCTCTTGGGGATTCGAACTCGAGAGTTATAACCCTCTCAAGTGAGGTGCTCACCAACTGAGCTACCCCTCATCCCTCCTTCCGCTTCAAGTTATTATTCTTCTTTCCGACATGAAAACACACACTCAAAGATTACAACCATCATTATGAGAAACTTGAAATCAAAATCAATCAATTATAGCGTGTGAGATATACAATTTCAAGTACATAGGTCACCAAAAAGAAGTTGCAACATCACTCTTTTTCTCAACAAACACACAAGACTAGGACACACATACAATATACATCCTCATCTTCTAGTTTTGTAGATACCCCAACTTTCTCTGAGACACACACATGTCTATATATGTCCCTTTATTTCGGTTATTTTCTTACTTCCTCCACATCTGTCATTTTAATCTCTTAAACGCGTAGTCTCACACCACCGTGTCCATATTCTTCTCCAGATCCCAATCTGGATATCTATAGTTTTTCCATCATATTTTCAGGTACGACTTAGATTTTTATGCAAAGTTCTACAGTTCCGCTCTTTCAAACTTTACATATATATACATATCTATAAAGGGCGCATTAGTATTCATTCACTTCCTCTTCAACTGCATCTCACATTGTTGTCGTCGTCGACGAGATGGGTTCGAGATCATTGTTGTTAGTTATGGCCATTTTGGGCTTGTTCGTGCTGCCAATCCTCTCGACCTCAAGACTGGATTTGATGAAGAGGAAAAAGGTGTCGAAGGGTTTCAGGGTAGAACTGAAACATGTGGATGCCGGTAAGAACATGACAAAATTTGAGAAGCTACAGCATGCAATGAAGAGAGGTAGGCATAGGTTGCAGAAGTTGAACTCAATGGCAATCACGACCGGCCAAATTGAGACTCCAGTTCATGTGGGGAATGGTGAGTTTCTGATGAGTTTGTCGATCGGCACACCCGCACAGAGTTACCAAGCTATCATGGACACGGGCAGTGACTTGATTTGGACTCAATGTAAGCCCTGCAAGCAATGTTTTGATCAACCAACGCCTATCTTTGACCCCACGCAATCTTCCACATTTTCCAAGTTACCTTGCTCAAGCCAGCTTTGCAAGGCCTTGAGCTCGTCAACTTGTAGCGGTGAATGTGAGTATGCGTATTCTTACGGAGACTACTCATCCACGCAAGGTGTTTTGGCTAGTGAGACTTTCTCATTCGGAGATGAAAAGGTGGCCAAGATTGGATTCGGGTGCGGGGAGGACAACGAAGGAAGTGGTTTCAGTCAGGGGTCGGGGCTGGTTGGCCTTGGAAGAGGTCCGTTGTCATTGGTTTCTCAGCTGGGCGAGCCCAAGTTCTCGTACTGTCTTGTCTCAATCGATAGCTCTAAAGGGTCTAGTAGCCTTCTCATGGGGTCACTGGCCAAGATAAACGACACTAAGGAGGATGGATCAATGGTGACTACGCCTCTCATCAAGAACCCATCGCAACCGTCGTTCTACTACCTTGGCCTCCAAGGAATCACAGTCGGGGCGACTCGCCTTCCCATCAAGGAATCCACGTTTGACCTCCAAGAGGACGGGACGGGTGGCATGATCATCGACTCAGGCACAACAATCACCTACCTGGAGCAAAGCGCGTTTGATGAACTGAAAAGCGAATTCATTTCGCAAACTCAACTTTCGGTAGATGACTCAGGGTCTACCGGACTAGACTTGTGCTTCAAGTTACCCGCAGGAGCGGACCAAGTGCAAGTTCCAAAACTGAAGTTCCACTTCGAAGGAGGTGATCTTGATCTGCCAGGTGAAAACTACATGATTGGGGATTCGGGCTTGGGAGTGGTGTGCTTAGCCATGGGAAGCTCCAGCGGCATGTCCATCTTCGGCAATGTTCAGCAGCAAAACATTTTGGTGCTGCACGATCTCGACAAGGAAACAGTGTCCTTCGTTCCAACTCAGTGTGACAGGGTCTGAGAACTGTTATCGTAACTCACTCCTTTTTCTGTTTCATTTCAACAAGCTTTTCTGTATCTCTTTATTTTCTCATTATTCATTACATAATTCACATAAATTGTGCCCCCATTTTTATGCAATAACTTGCTCTAATACACATTATCCATATATAAATAGAAAATAATTTCAAAAAATTCAATTTTTTTTTATAACAATCAGTAAAAAAAATTTAAAAAATACAAGTTTGATTTATAAATATTAAAATAAAATAAAAATTATAAATTCACATTTTTTCTAATTTATATACGTTAAAAATATAGGAGCATTTATAATGAATATGAATGCAAAAATAATGAATATAGATCATAAAATAATCTGATAAATATAGGAGCAATTCTGATGAATATATAAGCAATTCTGATGAATATCGAGACATTTTTGATGAATATGAAATCAAAAATAATGAATATAGACCACAAAATAATCTGATAAATATAGGAGCAATTCTGATGAATATATAAGAAATTATGGTGAATAACGAGGCATTTCTAATGAATATGAAAGCAAACAGAATGAATATAGACCATAAAATATTCTGATAAATATAAGAGCAATTCTGATGAATATATAAGCAATTCTGGTGAATATCGGGGCATTTCTAATGAATATGGAAGCAAAAATAATGAATATAGACCACAAATTAGATAAAATATGAATTTATAATTTTTTTATCGTTTTAATGTTTATAAATTGAACTGATATTTTTTTCTATTTTTTCTGATTTTTTTGAATTATTTTTAAATTTTATGAATTGTGGGCAACAGTGTTCAAAACGACGTCACCTCAGGAGCACGGAGCACGCAAGAATTTGCCAATTTTATGTGCAAATTTTTAATTGATCACGTCGATTCCATAGGTGGACGAGCGCAATCTAACACAGCGTCCTTTTAGTATTCGATTTAAAAATGAATCTAGTAGGTTTAGTTCACAAAATAATACGTTCTAATTAAAAAATAAAACTTAAAATTCAATAAAATAAAAAAAGTGTATTTTATATCTAACGGTTTTACATTGAATTCATTAAGTTTTATATTGATATTGGCCATATGAATATGATACTCATCAAATTTATATAGAATGTATTCACCAAATCTGAATATTATATATTATTTAGGGTAAACTACAAAAACATATCATGAACTATCATTAATGTTCAAATTAAGTACCGAACTTTTTAATTCTTCGATTTCGGTACCGAATTTTTTTATTCTACAATTTTAGTACTATACACTTAATATAAAGAGAAAATTAATATAAATATGAGAATTAGTTTGTAAGTCTAACTCTTTAACTAGAATTTTAAAACTTGCATAAACATATAGGACCCAACATATGTTTTTTTTATATAAATTTTCTCATTTTTTTAAGTATATAGTACTAAAATTGAAGAATTAAAAAGTTCGGTACCGAAATTGAAGAATTAAAAAGTTCGGTACTTAATTTGAAAATGAACGATAGTTCGGGGTATGTTTTTGTAGTTTACCCTATTATTTATTAAATTTGATTGTTCTGTGGACCAAATTATAAATTTGTTTTTCAGTATACCCATCTAGGTTCCATTCATAAATGTTTTTACCATTATAACTATTGTTAAGAAATATATTCTTGTTCCTCGTGTAGAATATCTACGGGTGATGGTCTATTATAATAAGTGGGATTATTATTATATTTGTAGAGTTTAGTAATCTCATCTTGGATTAATGGCTTATAATCCTTATGGCTGGATTCTATTCGGCCTGTAAATTCTTCTTCTAATGTCGAGATTTTTAATCCTTTAAATTTTTCTTCTATTAAATTTTCTAGATCCAACATGGATTTTGGTTCTAATTTATAACCTGTTATTTCAGGTGGTGGTTGAAGACTTGGGGTTGCGATTATGATTTCTTTCCCTGATGTTTTAGGCTGACTGGTTTCACCTATCTGGCTCAATTTATTAAGCCTTTCGTGTAATGATATTATCTGTTCTCCTAGAATGTTTAAATAGGCATTTGTATAATTGTTTTGTTCAATTATTTTATTTATCTGTTGCATTGTAACATTTAATGTTTCATTTTCACAAATTTTTGCGAATGCTGAAAAATTTACTACTTGTCCTTCTTTCTCCATTTTGAATGGTTGTTGAGGTGGAAAGACTGATTTTAATATGTTTCCATTTGAAAGCTTATATTCTCTTTCAATAACAGAAATATAAGGTTCAATATAGTTGGTTATAAACCATGGTACAAATGGGAATAAAATATTTTTCTCAGATAGAAATTTATAAAATTCTTCTGAAATTTGTTCTTGTAAACTTTTATCAAAGTTTTCAAAAAACCATTTTCTAAATTCTTCCCATCTGGGTTTTAAGAATTCTTCCCTAACCTTTCGTCTGGCTAAGGATCCTTTGGAAAAATCAATTTTTTGTGTATTATTCATATCGAAAAATTCATTTCTGATTCGGTTATTTCCTCATTGTTAGTGTTATAAACATTAAGTGTTGAACTATTAATCGACTAGGCAGAACGTTTCTACATCGTCTAACAATTAATTGATGATTAATCAGTCTAAAACAAGAATTTTTAGAACACTGGTCTGAACCCATTTCCGAAGAATATTGTCAATCACCTGCTAAAAAAATCAAACACTAATTAGTTTATGACATTAATGATAAAAAATATTAAATAAAAATGTTGGAAGATATAAATTCATATGAGAGACCATATATTATTGAATGCTTTTAATAATATTTATTAAATGATTCACATAACATAAAGCGCACATATTTTCTATCAATATATAGATTAAAGAAGAGCGAGCGGAATTAAAGTTGATGAACTGTATTCTGTTAAAAGCATATATATCACTAATTTTGTCTCTAATCAATCATGCTTAGTTGTTTATGGATATCCACAAAGGATTTAGGATTCACTGATAACCATTAACATTCACCAAATTTCCTGTTCTAACTATATTTAGTTAAAAATCATACATATCATTTTTCTTTTACAAATAGTTCATTGATATTCGGGTTGGAAGACCAACCCTTAAGTCAGTAGACCACCACCTTGGTGACATATACACATATCAACTGAAGTATTAGACATAAGTTTTTATCAATTAGTTAGAAAGAATAATAATTAGTAATTTTAAAAAATAAAAATAAGCATAGCACATAAATAGTATATAAGATCATCCATCCACTTATATACTATCATATTAAAGATAAGTAAATCGAGTGTGAGAATCAGGGTGAAATTTTTTGGGATAGTTGAAGAGGCTAGTGGTCAGACTATTGTTAGGAGAGAGGTGTCAGCAAATTTATTAATTTAAGGCATCTACTTGATGATGATCAAAACTCTTGACTTTATTTATTGATAGATTCAATGATAATAAAACACTTTGATATTGTATACTATATATTAGTGTTGTAAAAAACGATAGGCATTTTTAGACGGTGGACCTAACGTTTAGCGACAAGTCGACTAGGCAGTGATTAATCGGACGGCTAGCTAGATGGAGTTATATTTATTAATAATAAATATTTTTTCATTAAAAGATTTAAAATAATTAATCAGTTAGGGGCTAGACGAGGCGTTTTGACATCGCTGACGATTAATCGGCCGCCTAGGCTGCTACACAAACGCCTTTGCTATATATACGTTTAAATAACGTTAAAAATTTCAATTGTCAATAATTTTGATTTAAATTATTGATAGATTAGATGATGATAAAAAATGTTGTTATTATTGTGGTTAAAAGCAGAATTTATAATGCATCATATTATAATCAATATTCTGATTTAATTTATATAAAAAACACATAATAATCATGAACGTACAATGTAGGATTTTTATTATCAGATAAGCTTCAGACAAAAGTTAATTTTTTGAAAATTCAAAATTACAGTAATTTAGATGATAATGAAATTTTGGATTTAGTTTACATGATAAAGTCAAATAAGAATTAAAGATTACCAATTCAGATTGTTTGAATTTTTAAGCTCGGAATGTATCTAAAAAAATTCTAGGCGCGTCAATTTGTACTTATATTTTATAAAGTTAAACAAAATAGTAGTATCATACGGTATGTCATTTATTTAAGATATTTTTTTTGAAAATGAAAAATAAAATCAAATATATTTCATCATTTTATTTTTTCTAGTATTTCATATTTCTTAAAAATTCCTTATATACTTTATTTTTTGTTGTATTAGTTCATTCTACATCATCATCACATAATATGATTTTCAACTTTGATTTATTTTAATTCAAAAAAATGCATCATATATTTGATTCAGAGTGAGAATTCATCTTGAATACAATCTTACAATAAAAACAACTGACTCTAACTCTTATTAGTTATCATCAAAAATGAATTATAGAAAATTTTATTCTTTGGAATATCAAAGACGTTAAAATGAAAAAAAGTTTTATTAGTAATTATATGCATTATATTATTAAATTACTATCATGTTGAAATTCGATAATACTTCGTCTATGTCTATGTTTTCCTACGTTTCAATTATATTTTTTAGTATATAAGTTGTGTTATGTTGTAATAATAATAATTACCTGTGTATATAAATTTGCAGATAGAAAACTAAAAGCATTAATTCTTGTGTTTACTTTTTAGTAAATATTTTTGTGTATATAAGTACTTGAGAAAATTGTAAAAATAGGACAATTACTACCTTTTTGTAAATTACAGGCATAACTACCAAAATTTGTAATTTCATGGAAACACTCATTTTTATACGCTTGTGTAAATAAATAATTTTTTATTTCTCTATTCCATTTCTTTTATATAATTACATATTGAGAAAATTATAAAAATAGGGTGTCTACGACCAATTTTTTTCAAATAGCAGACATTACTACGAAAACTTACGATTCCCGGAAAAACAGAGTTTTAGGTCTTTATGTAAATGATTAATTTGTGATTTATTCTGCATAATTTTTTTTGTAATTACAGATATAAGTACTTTTTAAAACCTTGACGTTTTGCACTAGCTTATTCATTTTTTCTAATTACTTATACTTAACTAAAATGAATAATAACTTTTATTAAAATTCACAATCTAATATTTTCATAAATGCTAGCTTGAAGAACCAGATGAAGATGATTGAAGAAGTCGTACATATGTATGTGTCTCTAAATTTGACTTTCAAGGATGACATGATAGGATAATTTATAAACGAATAGTAGATATTTGAAATTTAATTTCAGTTATAATTAAATATTTTTTTGAATGATTAATTTTAATTAACTAGCTAATTAGAAAAAAAAATTGAAAAATTACTTATTTGTAAGAGAAAATTGTTTGTTATTCATTTTTTACTAAAAATGTGTGACACTAAGGCTGTGTTTGATTTGAGAAAAGTATTAGGAAAAATTAATCTCTTAAAAATTCCATCTTATTTTACACTTGTTTGGTTCGAGGTGGAAATTTTTTATAGAAAACACTAACATATTTTTTAATTTAAATAATTTTTTCATCTAATTTTCCACTAATTTTTTTCCCTCCTATTTTCCAATTAAACCAAACAATGAATTTTACTAATTTTCCATCAAATTTTTCTTTCTCTCAAATTTTTCCTAAACCAAACACAGCCTAAAAGAGTAGAGACAATTGAGATGAGCGATCGCCATTAAGATGCAAGATGGATACAAATACTTTCCTCATCTTATGTATAAATATAATATATGCCGAATGAAGATGAGCATTTGACATGGACAGAGAGGGAGGGTTTGACATATGTCTTCACTGCCCACTTTACAAAAAAATTTACATCTTTGGATTGACTTATAATATGCGATGGCTACTACTATTACAATGAGTAATTTTTGAGTGGAATGTGTTCATCATGTGTCGATAGACACTATTAATGTAAAGACGCCACGTGACACGTAGAAAAGTCAAAAAAAAATTTCAAACCAATGAAAAGTGTCACGTAACACGTTGAAAAGTCACATGACAACTATCCATTAATAGTGTTTATCCAAGAATTTCTCTGTACGCAACACCCAAGTCACCAAGTGCACTCCTACCAAATGATGACATCTCAAGTCTCCTTCCCGTATCTTCCTTTATTCGGGAATAAAAAACTATTCTAGCCACTAATGCACATGTGTACAACAGACAGGGGCGGATACAAGGGGTGGACAGCGGGGACAGCGGGGACAGCTGTCCACCCAAATTTCGATCAAACATTCATATTTTAATGTAAAAATATGATATTTCTTATTTTTGTACCCCCAGTCAGCTTAAAAAAAAAATTTATACCCTCAATTAAACTTAAAAATATTATATTTTTTATTTTTATACCTCATTCAATTAAAAAAAATTTTTTCGTACCCCCAAATTAAAATTTCTAGTTCCGCCACTGACAACAGACCATTTATTCCCAATCATTTTTCTTTTAGGCTGTGTTTGGTTTAACGAAAATTTGATGGAAAAGAAAATTTGAAAGAAAATAAAATTTTTTGAAGGATTCCATCTAATTTTTTCTTGTTTGGTTTCATTTAAAAAATGTCAAGAAAAATTGTTTGGAATCCATTTCATTTTCCATGATCATAGAAAGTTTTATGGAAAAATATGTCAAAAATATCAACATTTCATCACTTCATATATTGAATTTGATGAAATACATTGATTTTTTTTAAAAACTATTTATTTATTTGAGATACATTGAATTTGATTGGATTGATTTGTTAGAGATAAGAAATACATTTTCCATCAAAATTTCCACCTAATTTTCTTTCCCTCCTACTTTCCATCTAAACCAAACAATGAATTTTACTAATTTTCCATCAAATTTTCCTTTCCTCCAAATTTTCCCTAAACCAAACACACCCTTTAGGGAAAGTTTTATGAAAAGGAAAATTGGATGGAAAATAGAATGGAAATCAAATCCTTCATGGAATCCATTTCATTTTCCACTTGTTTGTTTAACATGAAAAGTTTAAAGAAAAATATTTTTTATTATTGTTGTTAATCATAATTTTCCATACAATTTTTCATTAAACTTTTTTTCCACGGAATTTTCCATTTAAACTAAAAAAAAATTTCTGTAACTTTCTGCCTAATTTCCGTTTCCATGAAACGTTTCCTAAATCAAACAAAGTCTCAACGTAATGCATATACTAATGCGTTTAAGGTAGTCACATTTCAGATAGCGGAGCTATATGATTAAAGACAGTGTGTATGTGTAATGTGTTGGCAGCAACTTTTTGGAGAAGCCAGCGTTTAAGTTGAGTTATTGGGTGAGATGCCAGCAGCAAGTTGTGAATGGTTTGTGTTTCCGGAGATTGGATATGTCAAGTAGAGCTATAAATTCGGTTAATAACCGATTGAATTTACTATTCGGTTAACCGAACCGATTAACCGACCGAAAAAATCCTTAACCATTAACCGAACCGAATGTTCGGTTAACCAAATTTTCGGTTAATTTCGGTTAATTTAACCGATTAACCGAAAACTCAGTTAATTCGGTTAAATTAACCGTGATTTTAATCAAATTTCGGTTAAATGGTTAATTTAACCGAATTTTTGACCGAATTTTAAGAAAAAAGTACATAATTTTTACATCCCAAATAAATTTACAATCATGAAGATTCAGAAATTAAAACAAAATTAGACAACTAGTATTCACAACATTCACAACACTGATCCTAAAAATCACGCATCATGGACCAGAATTATTCCGGGCAAGGATAGATCCTTAATGTTGGATCTCAACCCTTTGTCT
>NQLW01000046.1:2540610-2579154 GCA_002312845.1 Kalanchoe fedtschenkoi | reverse complement strand
TTTTTTTTGAATTCTAGAATTTAGGGTGTTAGGGTTATGGAACGACGTCATTTTGTAAGGGTTTTTGAAACATCCGAAAAAAATATAAATATAAAATTTTGAAACTCAAAAATCTTAAAATCATAAAAAACCAAATATCACTAGAACATTGTACTTTATATTTTGTGCTTTGAGCTTTATAACGGGTTTCGCATAAGCAGTTACGCAAAATTCTCCAAGGATAATGTGCAGGTGGACTATCATAATTTTCATCCAACTTAATCACATGAACGTCTCGAAGAAAAGGTAAGCAATCCACCTGCACTACAACATTGTTGGCAATTCCCATAGTTTGAGCATAAGAGGCTAGCCAATTAAAAATTTGTATAGCATGATTTGATTGATATCCTAATCTCAATTCAGAGTGTATAGAGTGAGGCATAAAATTGACTGTTACACCTAAATCTATCATGCAATGATTAATGCGATTTTTACAAACACGCATGAGATTGTAAAGTTACTTTTCTTATTAAAAGATTGAGCTTCTTGAGATACCAGAATTGCAAACATTTGGGGCTCCTCTAGTTTTTTGGAAGAAGGATATCAGGGGTTAACTTGTCAATAATCAGAGTCTATACCTGGAGTTGTCTTGTTCTGAATCGACGGGCTCAAAGAATTCATCTTAATCTAGCCAATTCTTTTCGTAGTGAGCTAGCCATGCGCAAAGAAATCGATAATTGAGTTCTCGGCATCTTCCTTTGATGCACGCGGCTCACTAATATCCAGCTTTTCAAAGCGACCCGTGTGTGCTTAAGCCCTCCTCTGTGTGCGACTGTTGTACCAGATCGACAGATTCTTCATCTTCTTCACTGTTATTTTCTAATATGTGCACCTCATAACTCAGGTTAGATGTATTTATTTTAGTGAATATATCTACCTTAGTTTCAGGTAATAGCCAAGCTTGTTCCTCTTTTATCTTCATGACATCTGCCGCCAATTACTCTAAGTGCTTCTGTATGTTCACGAATGTCTGATCAAGCTTATCATGTTTCTTAATGTACTCCTCCAGCTTGTTAAGTAGTAAATTGAGATGTTAACCATAGGCGCGGTTTATTCATGGTGCTCTGGTAGCAAGTTGTATTTTCTCAAGATTTCTTCCCTTTTATATGAATCCTGCAAGTAAGGACAATGTTCAAAATCATGACCATATTCTTTGCATATATCGCATCTTATAAAAATTAGTCTTCTTGGCTCCTAATATATCGTTGCTTGCTGTCCTCTCAGATCCCCATAAGATTTATATCTCGGATACTCGTAGTGATGCTCATGAGCTTGGTAGAGGTAGTAATTTCTCATCATCACTGTGTTTCACCTTCTCCATGAATACTTATACTGATAAGAAAATGAACCGGACATCTCCTGTTTCTAAATTCCTATCACACACGAGATAAACATATTAAAAATTTCACACAATAAAAATTTGCAACTAAATAGTAATGAAATATTCACAAAATTAAATATTGGGTTACTAATATTCACAGATCCGGGAAAATCTCATACAAGTCTAGCGCGCTCAGTTACCTGGTCATGCGTGCGAGAGACACTATTAAAAGACTCTAAGAAGATTAGTCGCGCGATCGGTAACATTTACCTCACACTCGACTATACTCTGACAAAAATACAAAAATTGAACAAAAACTGACAAACTACTACCATAACAATATTACCTCAATCATTAACAACAACGCCAATTTAACAAAATTGTTGTTGGTTTGTCCTATGCAAATAAATTTATAATTACTATGTGCACTAGCTAGTAGTAAGTTTAGGAAGAATCATAAAAATTGAGTTCCTACATGTTAATAACTTTAAAATTTTGACAAAGAAAAAGAATCAAGTTAATGGGTTTTAGTTTGAAAATAATGCCTCAATCTGCACACGAAGTAAAGATATCAGTGAGGTAAGCATGTAGTTTAGGTGACTTAACTTGTAAGATTGTTGATTATTTATGTTAAAGATGAAATCCTATTTTTGAATTAAATTCAGTAAACGTGTATGCACTTATCATCCATAATCATGTGACTATCCATATACAGTTACTGCTCCTTTACATTCATCATGCTATTATCCAATGATATGAATCATGTATGTCTACTATACTTTTAGTTAGGTTGTTATCCAAGCAACAAGACATACACAGCCGAGCTATTGTGGCAAGGCATTCAATCTAGGTTAATTAGCTCACATAGAATCTAGAGTATATTTACTTTATATGCTACTTTTTTAATTGGTATTGGCTCACGTCCTCACGATTAAATTAGTGCTCAGAGTTCATACAACAACTCATTACATTCGTTGACTTTTGTCATGCAATAATACAATCATTAAGAATTAAGCGCAATAAATATCGCCTGAACTACACAAGAGACATTTCCACTAAAGGCCATAATAGTACACAAGAGTAAAAAGGTAGGAACGACACTTATTATCTTAATCAGATCTATTCTAGGATGAGATCTGTTGCTTCTCTCAACTGCTCCTCTTGAAGATCATCATGTCACATATTGAAACTAACACCCGAAGGCACACCTTTGTATATCGTCACGTACGCTCTTGTCAATGATTTTGTGCCCTAAGGCACTCACTCCCTTTAAACTCTCTTGAACTCTCTTCAAATAGGCACAAAGTAGCTTAGAGTTCAAGCAACAAATTGATGTTGATATCTATTGAATATCTTCAAGAGATTATGATTGAACTTGGACTTATCAACTTATTTAAATCAGAATCAAATTTGCATGTAAAAATAGGAAACATATTTGTCAAGAGAATTTGTCAGCTCTTTTGCCAAATCTCCACTGAGAAATAGGCTCTAACTCCTTATAAAAATATGTAGATGATTATTTAATCTTTCCACAGCCTTTTAAAACGCATAAATTATACACCTAACGTGAAAGTTACGCTCTTTGAAAGTTGGAACAATTCTATAGGTCGAATTTAGAAACATCATTCACCGGCACGTGCAATTCAAGTGTCCGGCGCAGGACTGTCACATGCGACCAATGTTCATGTCATTACCTATCTCCCTTTCTCTGTGTGCACACATGTCAGACCTCTCCACGTGCAACAATAAACCACTGCATGCGGCTCCTGCGCTCGGTTAACTACTGTCTTTTGTCTAATTTTTGTCTCTGTTCGAACTTTGCTCTAAAACTGTCCTTTTTATCACATTTTCGTATTACGACCTGAAAATAGCTTGAAATATAAAACTAGCTAAAAAATATTAAATAATACTCAAGAATTTAAATAAATTAGGTGAGTTAAACATAAATGAGACTAAATAATTTTGTCTCATCAGCCTTCTTAATGAGGAGGTCTACATTAAGATGTTGCCAGGCTTTTATACTAAGGCGAGGAGGGAGGCAAAGTTTCTAGATTGACCAACATTCTGTATTGCCTTAAGCAGGCTTCGAAATAGTGGTTCGCCTTACTCAACGCTTCATTGTTTCATATTGGCTTATACCTAACCTAAATGATTCTTCCTCGTTCATCCTCTACAAGAACAGTGATCTTATATTTCTTTTTGTGTATATTGATGATGTTATCCTATTCGGGACTTCTACTATTCTTATTTTTGAGGTAAAGACCTTCATCGACTCTCAATTTAAGATAATGGACATGCTAAATATTTTTTAGGTATCTAGATAACTCATGTTCTCCTTGCATTTTTCTTAGTCAACGCAAAAATGTTTTGGATCTTCTTGTCGAGGCTGGTTTGACCGACTTCAAACCCTGTGTTACAACCATGGAGACTAAGCATCAATTAGCTATGTCCAAATCCCATCGTTGGTTGATCCAGAATACTATCGGTATGTGATTGGTAAGGTTATCTTCTTGGTGATAACAAGAGCAGATCTGGCTTATCCTATCCATATACTCAGCATTTTTATGAGTGCGTCAACCCATGATCACTTATATGTTATGCATCTTACCTTACGTTATTTAAAAGCAGCTCCTATCCGAGGATTGTTTGTCAGCTCTTATTGTTCTCATCAGCTCATCATCTTTTGCGACACAGACTGGGCTGCGTATCTACTCTCCAGGCGCTCTGTAACCGGCTAATACATTCTTCTCAAAATTGTTTTATTTCTTGGAAAACCAAGAAGCAACAAAAAATTTCAAAATCTTTCATTGAGTCTGAGTATAAAGAAATGACTAACTATTGTTGTGAAGTCTCCTAGTTAGTTCAGCTAGTGCATGACACGGACATTGAAGCCTCTCTTCTAGTTCCACTCTTTTGTAATAATAATATTGTCATTCTCATAACTTATAGTCTCTTATTTCATGAGTAAACCAAACACGTCGAGATTGATTGGCATATCGTCTGAAAGCTGGTTGTTCCAAATTAATTTGTTCCCAACATATCTCAATTTTCGAACAGCCAGGTGATAATTCTATAACGGCATTGTCTAAGAACCTCTTCCAGTGGTTCATCTCCATGCTCGCTAAACCCATGATCAGTCTATTTTGATAGTTTTGTGAGTCAAAGTTATGTTTATTGAGTTATAGGAGACATTTATATTTTCTTAAATCTGTAAGGCTACGTTTTGTTTAAGAAAAATTTGGTGGAAAGAAAAGTTTGATAAAATTTGATAAAATTTCTTGTTTGGTTAGATAGCAATATGAAGAAAAAATTAGGTGAAAATGTGATTCTAACTCTTAGCCTACAATATGATACAATCAAGTTCAATGTATGTGAATGAATAATAATTTTTTCTATTAACTTCAATGCACGCGATCAAGTTCATTGTATCTGATCAAGTTATAGTATATGAAAAACTTCTTCTATTAAGTTTAATTTTTAAAGATGATAACTTCAAATCATAGGCGATACATGATCAAAGCATCAATTACATCCACTTCCAGAATCATCGAACGTAGCGTAGAAGAAGAACGACCGGTCTGTTTTCGTTAGCTAGAGCTGATAGATCGGACAGCTGTACTCGCTGTGCTCGCCATCTCTGTCCTGCTCTTCATTCTCGTCGCCTCTCTCCTGTCTAACCCCTTCTCGTTCCTCCACCTGCTCGCATCGGTTGTTTCTTTGCAAACCGTGTTTAGTCACCATCGTATCTGGTGTGGAAAACCCACTCAGATTTAAAACGAAGAAGATTATGAGCGAATGAAATATGTGACGAGGAAGAGATTCAAATAAAAAAATTTAAAATGTAACAAGAAAATAAAATATATGGAGTGATTTACGTTTATAATTAGATAGAGAAATTTGCGGGATATAGGTTACTAAAGCTAATCAAATAAAACATAGTAAATGAAGTAAATAATTAGTGAAGTCATATAATCAAAATACGTCATTTTTTTATGTGCACAAAACGATATAATTTATTTTGATAATCAAACGAATTAATTTTCACACAAATATAAGTGTTATAATAATATTAGTTTTGAAATGTAATGATGAATTTTATTTTAGATAATCAGTCTAATTTTTTTTTATCGCACCCTATTTCAAAATTGCGATAGTTCTGATCAATTAAGTAAGTGGTGATAGTTCGAATCCCTTTTTAAATTTGGGATAAAACCCAAAAGGGGCCTGAACTATCACCACTTACCCAATTGCGGTCAGAACTACCACGATTTCCAAAAAGGGTGCGATGAAAAAAAATATTGACTGATTTTATAAAATAAAATTTACCATTACATTCCATACCTAATATTATTATTAGACTTAGATTTGTATGCGAAAATTACGTCATTTGGTTATCAAAATAAATTATATCATTTTGCACACATAAAGAAAACAACGTCTTTTCATAACTAAATGACGTAATTTTCACATACAAATCTAAATCTAATAATAATATTAGGTGTGGAATGTAATGACAAATTTTAATTTAGAAAATCAGTCCAATATTTTTTTCATTGCACCCTTTTTGGAAATCATGGTAGTTCTGACCGCAATTGGGTAAGCGGCGATAGTTCAGGACCCCTTTTGAATTTTTCCCCTTTAAATTTTATCCCTTTATTTTATGGGGGCATATGAATGGGTTACACGTACAGTAGTAAAGTGTGACAATATAATATGATTACCCAAAATTTTAGTGGAGTGGGAACATTTTAAAATAGCAACTTGATATGGCATCATATCATATGATATACTTCCTTTGTCATTTTTTTATATGTCATTTAACTGAATTTTTTGTCCATTTTTATTTGTCACTTAACACTTTTTAATGCGTATTTAATATCAACAACTACCTTAAAAAGTCAAACATTAATGATTTTATTATTATAATCAATAAAAAAGCAATTATGCACCCGTCATAATCCATTAATTCTATTTTTTACACAAAATTTTAAAAATATACATTAAATTCTTACCTATTAAATTCGCTCAACCGCTAAGATTAAATATTACCTTAATCTACTCAATTTAATCTTAAACGACATGTACATCAGGACAAAGGGAGTATTTGAGTGTCGTACCTCACCGTACTGAATCTGACTGTGAAGTCACATTTGACCCGGAAAGCATACTTTAATGAGAAAAACAAATATTTCTCAACTATTACCAAAAGGGCAAACATGCAGATAAAGTGTTTTGACAAGTGGAGATTCAATAAAGTGACGATTTTTCAGATTAATCAAAAGTATGTAAACCATTTAGACGAGACCAGACTGTAATTTGTTGGCGCATTTCATCACATCTTAATTTGCTTTTTCCTTTTTGTGGCATTTGATTACAGACGACTCGTGAGAGGCCCTTGAATGAAACACTGTTGATTATAAAGTTAAAACCATGCCTACATTTGGTGGATGTAGATGGTATTATAGTAGAAGATAAGCTAATATATTCATCAGATGTTTGATCGAGCGCAGGTGTGTAACATGCAAAACGATATCGTTTTATTGAAATCAACACGACGTCACAAACGAGAGTAAGTGCTTTCAGAACATACAAGAATTTGCGGATTAGAGGAAGGTCAAAATAAGAACTTCTATAAAATGAGATTGAGACATACTGTAACCAGCTTATCATGATCTATTGAGTAAAACAATCTACTAACATATATATTTTTTTTATGAAGAATCATTTTGGACAATTCACCCACCACCTGGCCTACCAACATACGCATTAGTCTCGCCTCCGCTCATAATTCATTACTATTTTAATTACATAGTTCGAACCTTTTTTTGTATTTAATTTAATATATATTGATTTAAATGATTTTAAAAATAAAATAAAATTTAAATTCAATGATAAAAGTACAAGGTTCAATTTTCAAGATCTATTTCGATGCTTCATGATCCGTTTTGGATTTACTGAAAATTTTCGTAGTTCATTTATCGGTCCCAAAGTATAAAAATTACCTGAAAATAAAATAATAAAGTCCAGAATACACATTTACTGCTGTAAAATATAAAGGTCATCGAGAAACACAAGAGTAGAAAAGTCTAAATGAAATTTTTTGTTGTAAAAAATAAGGTTCATTCATAATTCAAAAATAATAAAGCTTATACAAAAAAAAAGAATTAATTAATTTAAAAGGACAGGATTTTTTTATCAAATATGATTTTTTCGCTATCATTTCTGAACCCCCACTTGATTTGTTTTCTATACTGACTTTTTCGTTGTTCGAAATTGTGAAAATCCCTATCCTTTTCGCAGTTCGCAACTGAGAAAAATTCTATGTGAATTTCACAGTTACAAAGTGCGAAAATTACATGGAGCTTTTCGCGGTTGCGAACAGCGAAAATAATAGAATTTTTCATATTTTGGAACTGCGAAAATATCAGTATGAAAAACAAACCTAACAGAAATTCAGACACGATAGAGAATAAAACGAAAAAAATACATTTGATAAAAAATCAAAGGACGGAGTGTGCAAGTTGTATCTAAATTGCCCATAAAATACTTCACGTCATCAATCCATACCACCAACCGATAGCAAACCATTCACCCATTTTTGAAGATGCATCATGGGAGATGCTCATAGGAGGAATGAAGGGACAATCTTTTTTTATCCGGTAAAGTAAAAAGCAAACACGCCTACTCAGAAAGCCAACTCCACACAGCACACTATTCAAACATATACACACACACTTGCATTATCAAATTGCAGCGAAAAAGTGTCTCCATACGGACATGTACCAGGCAAAGGCATCACATACTTGGAAGATCTTACAGCATAAACTCACTTTACTACATTTATACTTTCGGATTATGGGATACAAGGTGACACTTTATATAAGTTAGGTAAGAGATCGGACAAATCAATATGATTTTGCTTTTTTTTTTCATTTTAAGGTTTTATGATGTTTATAGCATAGTTTTAAATACAACAAAATCTAAAAAACAAAAAAATCTAAACCATAAATCCTAAAACTTAAGTGTATGAAACCATAAACTCACCAAACCCTAAAATTTAAAAATTGTAAAACTCTAAAATCCTATAATCTTAATATTCTAGCATACTAGAACCTAATACGAACAAAGAAAACTAACAAAACTATTTAATTTAACACGATCTCATACTTAAAGAACATGAGATGTCATCTCATATTCCATTTTTACTTTATGACAAAGATATCCATTAGAAGAAGCAATAAGTGGGTTACACATAATAACACCACAAGCCGAATCAACCCCCACTACACACACATAATAATACATGTCTCCTCCATCTATATATCAATCTGTTTTTGTGCAGGGAGGAGACGAGAGAGCAATTTTAAGGGAAATAGAGCCAGAAAAAAATAAAAAAAGATGAGCAAGGTGAAGAAGGGATGTGTTGCCGTCCGGGTGGGATCGGAGAATGAAGATGGCGGCTGCCGACGCTTTGTCATACCCATCTCATACCTGCACCATTCATTGTTCAAGAAACTGCTTGAGAGAGCTCAGGAGGTCTACGGGTACCACACGGCTGGCCCGTTGAAGCTGCCCTGCTCCGTCGATGACTTCGTGCATTTACGGTGGCTAATCGAGAGGGAGAGCAAGCACCAGCACCACCATCATCAGCACCATAAACAGTTTTCCAGCTCCCTGTCTTTCAGCTCTTGCTGAGTTTGTAAGTAGTGTTTGTAGTAGTTTGAGTTTGTAGAGGAGATGTCACTTGAGGCTGTTGTTAGGTGCGGTGGCTTTTGAGTCCTCTCCTCATCCATCTGTTTTGGAATCTGTATGAAGCCAATCTCCACAACAGATGGTTGGCTTTTCAGTCCTCCTCATATATACTCTTGAATCTTAATTATTATTTATCACAAACCTCTAAACTTTATACTGCAAAACCAAATAAATTAACCGGTAAGTAGAAGTTGTAATATTTTTAGTAACATCTACTATTCTATTCCATTGTTCTAAGCGGCCGCCTAATCTCTGGGCGGTTCAAAAACGCCCCGCCTAGCGCCTAATTATTTTATATATTTTATTTTTAAAATAAAATTAAATTTTATAGGTATAATTTTATAATTAATTATTAAATATATTATTAATATATATAACTTCGCCTAATCATCCGATTAATCCTTCCGCCTAATCCCCGCCTAGCCGATTAATCCCTAGGCCCCAAGCCAACCGACTAGGGCCGCCTAACGCCTTTTAGGACACTGTTCTTTAGTTTGTATTATACGACATATGATAGTTTTTTTTTTTGCAAAAGGGGTGCTTGCATTAAAAAAATGAGAATATACATGGAAGAGATTTGGAGAAAACTGAGATGATGACACCAGAGAACACCTAAGAAGAGCTATACAAGAAGATGGTTTAAGTTAATGTTTGCTGTCCAGGAGAGGTTGAACTCTGTACACTGGATGGAGTTGATGCAGTTCAGCTTCAGGAGACTGTCCATTTTAGCCAAATGAAGAATACTTTGCCGATTAAAAGTCTTCCCCTTGAAGATCACGGCATTTCTGACTTTCCAGATGTTATAAGCGCCTGCTGCTATAAAAAGGAAACTGACACGACATATGATAGTTAATATCATTGTAATACGTTATTTTAAAATAAAAATGTATTATAATTCGTGGTATAAAATTTATTTTTTCAAAACCAGATTAATAATCACATAAATATATTGGGTGGGAATATACTTCCCGTCTAACGTACAGGTTTCTCCAGTAAAACATCCTCCTCTCCATTCAGCATGATTCGGCGCTGCTGTCCATCCACCCCTAGTTTAGTGCCCGTCGTGACCTAGTTTGCCGGTTGGTGTAGGCGCTCCTGCGCCTTTCTTTTGTAGGCCCTAGCGCCTTGTCCTTCTTTCAAACTGTCTTATTTTTAAGGGGAAAATTTAAAAAGTGTCCTGAATTATCACCACTTACCTAATTATGATCAGAACTATCATGATTTTCAAAAAAGGTGCGATGAAAAAAAATTGGACTGATTTTCTAAAATAAAATTTACCATTAACATTCCTAACCTAATATTAGTATAATATTTAAATTTGTGAGCGAAAATTACGTCGTTTGGTTATCAAAATAAATTATATCATTTTGCGTACATAAAAAAAAAGATGTCTTTTGATAACCAAATGACATAATTTTCGCACACAAATCTAAATCTTATAATAATATTAGGTTTGGAATGTAATGGTAAATTTTAATTTAGAAAATCAGTTCAATTCTTTTTTTCACTGCACCTTTTTTGGAAATCGTGATAGTTCTGACCGCAATTGGGTTAGTAGTGATAGTTCAGAACCCCTTTGAGATTTTATCCCTATTTTTAATATAATATATACACACACATATTAGGTGCGGTTCGAGGAAGAATCACACAAATAGAGAGAGCAGCGAACTCAGATTCTGAGTGTGCGACCATAGCATTTGATGGACTAGCTTTGTCCATAAATGGTGGAGTCATATTACAAAGAAACCAAACGTTACTTAAGTTGAGGGGCATTATGTGCAAAAGTTAGCTGTCTAACATTACCGCCCAATTGAGAGATGTCAGATTAACAAAAAATCATCATTACAACAAATCAATCAGATTTTTGCTCCATTTTAAATCTCCCATCACCTAAACTGACTCAATATTTCTCTCACATACTCCATTCTCCTCCAAACTCATCGTGTTGTACTTCTCTAAACTCATTATTGTTCTTCTCTAAACCTATCAAAACCCATTTCGTCTTCTCCAAACCCGTCGAAACCTATCGAAACTCATTCCGAAAGTTCGACGATCATTTTCATTTATGGCGAAAACAACAGATGTTGGTGATAAAGGTCAGAGTATTAATTTCATTGTTTCTATTTGTGTAGAGGATTTTTGGAGAATTTGTCCTCTCTTTTTACTAGTGAAGATTTGAAGATTTTTAGTGGGTTTGACTTCCAGTAGTCGCATATTTGAATCCAACAATTCCTAGTTGCTTTCTGCATCTGCAGTTAGTTCTGTTGAATATTGGGAATTTAAAGTTTGTGCTTTTTCATCAGATCCTACTAGGTGAATGTTCGTTGTGCTTTTTTCATCCTACCAATCCCAACTTGGTTAATATTTAAGGTTTTATTTTGATTCGAAGAAGTTGCGCACATCGGACCCTAACTATGTTTCTCCTTGAACAACTTTGTCACATCTCCAAACTTTGTGCATAAATCGGAGGTTAAATTTTGTATGTGGTTCTGTGTAGTTTGTTTAATTGAATTTTATACTTTATTTAATTTTCCCGTTGAATGTTTCCTTGTTGGGTGAGATGAACTTTTTTCTCTACACATTATTCAAACGTTATGTTTTTCTTTGGTTGCATGAATGTTGTGCTTTGTCCTTTGTGCATAAATGTGCTTTGTACTTTGTGCATAAATGTGCTTTGTGCTTTGGTTTGATTGTTGGGTTGAATAAGTTAAATGTGACATTTAACTTGCTACATTGTACTTTGTACCTTCGTTATTGAACTTTGTACGTTGCTTAATTTCTCCCTTATTTCAAATAGCTAAAACAGAAACATTTTATAAAGTATGGAACTTCTAATGTCTAAGTCTTATGCAAGTACGTAATCAACATACTCTCATATGTGTAAATGGTATGTAGCAGATCAATTCATATAAATTTACTCGTGCAAAAAACACAAGTGACTCAAACGTTAAAATTAAGAAAGTAATTAGCTCGTAAGGCATAAGGAGTATCAATTCATCTCATTTTAGACAAATAAGTGAAATAAATATGTATTAAAAATGACTAATCATGTTATATTTGTAGGAGTTCAAGTAAAACTACGACGACAGAGGTAAAGAATATCTGATTCAGCAACTAAGCAGTCAAAATAAACTGGTACTGCAAAAAAGAAAGAAAAAGTATCAGCGACCAACCCAACAAGCATAGATAACTCTGATTCAGACATCATCAGCCAACCAATCCAAATTTGAAGAGGAAAAGTACAAGGCACAAATAACAAAGCACAATAGAGCCTTACATATTATTGTTTCCACTTCATGAACAAAATTTTCTATTATTTTTAGATAATATTTTGACCATCTCAATCATTTTGTACCTTGTATGATGTATTTCGAACATTCTACATTGTACTTTGTTGTTTGTGTTTTTCTACTATCTAGTTGGAAATGTAAGATTTGTAAATCGACTTTGAACTTTCTTCTTTACAGTTTGTGCTTGCACTTTGATATTTTGACCATTATTTTTTATACTTTACGAATATAATTTTAATAGAACATTCATCACAAAGCCATCAGAATGGTGATCATTCATTTCAATCCTAATATAAGATTCTAAAAAACTAATCACTGTCCACAAATTTGAACTTCACTTAAAAAATCACTAATTATGATGAAGTTCATATTGCAAAATCAGAGAACACCAAAAGTGAGGACCAATTAAAGTTAGTCAGATGAAGAGTCATTACTGTAATCCGTCGTGCTCTCGACAAAGTCTTCAGGTACAGATTTGACTTTATGGAGGTAGTTAAAATGCATCATATAGAACAACAACACATCACTAGCAGAGAACCCGGATAGACAACCAAAAAGCACATAAATAACCCAAAAACAACTCATTCAAATGAGAAAATGAAACCCATAAAATACATAAAACCCATTAAGCATCGGATACACTCAGAAAAAAGTGATACAAAATCTAGAAAAACTTGGGTTAAATCCAGCAAAACTTGGAAAATATTTTGATTTTTTTTGAAAAACTTGGGTTAAACCTGTAAAAGCAGTTAAAATCACGGTATTTTGGATTTATTTTTATGATTTTTAGAATATTTGGAGGTTTCAAAATTTCATTTTGTTGTCTTTTCAATATATTAAGATTTAGAGAGAGGGTTTTCATGTTTCAGAGTTTTAAGGGTTTTTTCAAATATATCATAAAAATTATAAATTTGAATATCTAAAATCCCAAAATCTGAAAAATTTTGGAACACTAAAAATCTTAAAAATTGAATCCTAAAATTTCTAAAAAAATCATTTTAACTGCTTAAATACCTAATTTATCAGTGACAAGATATTTCGGCCAACCCCAAAATCAAAATAAACTGAATCATTATAGTTTGATTATGAACGGCTACGACATTAATTTGCAATCACTCTACATACTTTCAAGGTTAAATTATTAAATAGTTAAATAACACTAATCCTTACTCTATATTTTTTTTGGTTTATATTATTAAACAATTAAAAAGCCCAATTTTGAAGCAATTTTTCAAAAAACAACTAAAGTAATAACAGTATCTGTAAATAGTTTAGGATAACTATATACGGCGTTTTTAAGTTTAAAACGCCGTATAAAATTCAACCCATTTAATTTAAAAATCCAAACAGACAATATACGACGTTTTTAACAGTTTTTTTAAATTGATCCTTTCGCAACTTTTGTTTTCTTGACTAGCCCTCCGTTAAGTTTGTTCTCTAAAATGGTCTAGTTGAAGCTAACCGCGGTTTCATATCGCGGCTTGAGACTGACTGGGCTTGCCGCTGACGGAGCTGCACAGTCAGCGTACACGTGGTCGAACTGTTGTTGCAAACCGTGTCTGGACTTAGTCCAGCAGCAGTTTCAGACGACGGTTTGATTTAATTTCAGCCGCTGTATGAAACCGCGGGCGACTGCATGAAGCTGCTGTTTCAAACAGCGGCTCGAATTGAACAAAAGTTCAGAGGCTATGCCAGGTTGAACTGCCGTTTCAAACAACGGCTTCATGTAGTCTAGCCGCAGTTTCAAACAGCGGCTGAGATTAAATCCAACCGCGGCTGGACTTAGTCTAGACACGGTTTACAACGGCAGTTCGACCACGTGTACACTGACTGTCAAGCCCAGTCAGCCTCAAGTCGCAGTATGAATCCGCGTTTAACTTCAACTATACCATTTTAGAAAACAAACTTGTCAGAGGGCTAGTCGGGAAAACAAAAGTTACGAAAAGAATCAATTTTAAAAGAAATGTTTTTAACTTAAAAACGCAGTATATACTGTCTTTTTACCATACACAACGCTTTCCGGAAACAACGTCCAAAATCTTATTATACCATATACGACGTTTTGAATTAAAAACATCATATATTCTCTTTCTACAAACCACTTCACACAGTCAAAGCAATCTGTTGTGAGAAAAAGATAAACCTCACCCCACATTGAGACAAACTTCAAATATTGACACGAAGCTTGTAACAAAGTTTTAACGTGGATGATCTTATTATAACACAAAGTCTAGCCCATATCTTATCCTACTAAACGATGCCACGAACCCTTAAGCAATATCTCTTGATAGTAAAAACTCATGAGTTGGAGTGTATGACAAAGCAAAAATACACTAGCCCAATGCAAAATAAAAGGACGCTTTAACATGTCGTTACTGGACCATAGATATATCATCAAGGCCGAGGCACACATTTGACTAAAAACCCAACTCGTTAGGCAGTCTTTTCCTCAGCAACAGCCTCAAAAGTCTCTCCAGAAACAAGGTCAGGGACCTCATCATCATCCTCTTCCTGCGGAGCAGCTGCCCCAGGTGCTTGTTGCTTCTGGAACTGTTCTGCTAGTTTCCTTAAGTTATCCAAGTTGTCAGGACCTGTCAAAAACAACAAAAATAGTCAGTTTATTTGTCATCAAACGATCTATATCTAACCTCCACTGACTGCCTCAAAAGATTGAAGAAGCTTTGTAATACAGACACGAACCTAATTGGTTGATGATTCCCGGTAGGATATCTTGCAACTCTGCGCAAAAGACAAGTTTCTGTAAGTTCCAAGATGCATTTCACAGCTAGAAGTCATGTAAAGAAACATAATACATGTGAAGCAGAATTGCATCAACTCAGTGGTCCAGTGAAAAGAGATTCATCAGAGATAAATTTGCGTGAAAGATAATCAGCCAGTTGTAAAATGAGTGTGAAGAGTTTGTTATGTTGCCAATTTCATCTGAATCGCCCATTTACATTATGCATGACAAGGAAGTAACACATGACAACTTGTTTTTCATTTTTATAAATGAATAACAAGGGACAAAGAGGCGAAAAGTATTTACTCTTTGTTTGCGGAGATCCACTGACAACCCATGTATTTGCAGCAATGGATGCTTGAACTGCAACAACCGTTATGGAAGATGTAAGTTGTATGCTAATCAAGGGTATAACTCAACTATTTAAAGAGAGATCAGTGACACATTATAAGCACCTTTAGGGTTGACGAACTGGATGACTACATCATCCTTAAATATGTTCACTTCTTCAATTGCCGGAATTGAATTCACCCCTAGTCTTTTCAAGGTGCTCTGAAGTCTTTTGTCATCAGTTGTAGTTGTCTTGTGGATGGCCTTCTTCTTTCTGAAATTAAACACGCCAGGGGGCTTAAATTCGTACAACCATGTATATTAAAAGATCAACATTGAAGACTATTATAATACAGCTGAAAGTATGACTTCATAGATGAAATACAAACCCCATGACAATGAAATACATAATATAAGGACAGGGCAAAACATATAATGTACGACGCTATACCTTCTTACGCTACCCTTTCCACCAGTGCGAACTGCACCAGCCATCTTCATGAGTTTCTCTCTATCCATATTGCTGAGGAGAAAGGAAACAAAGAAATAAGATGCATCTCAATCAACACTACCCAAGTGGATAGAAAGGCACATGTAGTTACACTAACTGCATCCAAGTGCCAAAGACGGCCAAATTAGGTGGTCTAATGACTAAACCTCCTGTCCAGCTTGACTATTCTGTTGAGATGACAAAATGCTTCTTTAAAATGGCTTACAATTCCCAGTAATTTCAAAAAAATCAACTAAACCTGATAATAAAATATTCACATCAGCTACAACCTAGGAATCAATAAAAGAATCTGCTACTGCATTCATATCAACTATTATTTGCCCCCCCAAATGTCTAGTAAGACCCCCAAATCAAACACAACATCACTACTCCAAATAGACAGATAACTTCAAACATTATTTGACAACTATATAATAAAAATGAATCCTTGACAAATTATTAATCCATCCAAACGCCTTCGAATCAGGCAACCTATGAATCGAAGCCAAAGCGGTTTTTCAAAGAAAACTTAATCAACTCAAAAGTCCAGAGAATCGATACAACTAAGAAATACACTGAACCACAACACCAACACATAGGTTCACGACTGCCTACATTCGCATCGAAAAACTACTGATTTCAGCCAGTAAACGCCTCCGAAAACCCTATGTGCGACACATCTACTATTTGAAGGAGGATTGGCGTGTTACCTGGATTAGGGTTTGAAGTGTAGCGGCGCAGAGCTGAAGAGAAAACGAGACTCGAATTTCTCGGACTAAAAATATATATAACATCTACTATTTTCCCGTCCTAGTATAATGTTTTTTTATTTTCATTATTTTCACTTTTTTATACTGATGTGCAAACATGACTAAAATGGACTATTCACTGTTATCAGAATTGAATTGAAAGTCAAACCAATCAGAATTTCGGTTTCTGCTCTTTTTGGTTGAAATGATTGTCTATATTTATTCGATTGCAGGTCCAATTATATTTAAATTTTTGTAATTTCAAATTATTAATTTTAATATTGTATTTAATGACAAGTTGATAAGGTAGATTCGTGGAAAAATTGTTGCCTAATGCTCAAGCCATTTAATATTGTTGCCTAATCTAAATAAGGAGAATATTAATTTTAATATTGGACGTGTCGAGGTAGGTTGCTGGGAAGACCTCGGCTTTGTAACCTATAATGTTGCAGATTCAAAGGCATCTCACGGGAGGGATACACTTTCCAAAGTAGATGTTGGTTTTTTTAAAGATTAAACTTTTGGCGGAAGGACCTACAGAAGGCATTGATCAGCCGCATAAGCTTGGCTACTGATCTAGCAGAATGTGAGCAAAATAAAAACATATCGTCCGCAGACAGAATATGGCTTGGTCTAAGCGTATTGCGGAAGCAGGAGAAGTGCCTAATGGAGCCTTCAGACACCACATGATTCAATGCTCTCGATAAGACCCTCCACGGAAATAATGAATAGCGAAGGCGAGAGGAGGTCTCTCTATTGAAGACCCCGCGTTGGCTGAATGAACCTAACCTCTTCCCCTCCCAAGTGACGAAAAAGATTCCTCCAGATATAGCATTGAAGATGAGGTTAACAGCGTTTTCCTTGAAGCCGAGCCGCCTGAGGCATTGCAGGATGCAATGCCATTAAACTATATAAAAAGCTTTGGAAATTTCGACTTTCACCATCATATTTTCTCCTTTAATTTTCTGATTGAGGTTGAGGGCCATTTCTTATGCTAAAGCTATTGATTCGTGCATGTTACGCCCTGAGATGATGCCAATTTGCTTTTGGGATATCATCTTCAGGAGCAGCTTAACAAATTTAGAGATGACCTTGTGGAGATAGTTGCTAAGATTGATCGGGCGAAGGTCGTCCAAGGGGATTGGATGCTTTTTCTTGGGAATGACAATGATTATGGAGCGTGTCACCGGCCAGGGGAGATGCCTTCCCTCGGAAAACCACGCCATTTCTTTCATTAGATTAGTTTTGATGATGAACCATGCGTCGAGAAAGAATTGGCCTTTGCAGCCATCTGGCCCTAGGGCTCCAGTGACATTCATACCCGTTACTACATTGAGAGTCTCTGATTTGTCCGGAGTTTGTACTAGCCAGTCATTGTCCTCAGGGCCGGCCCTTCCCCGGTGCATGTGGTGCCCTTGCACCGGGCCTCCAGCTCGGGCAGGCCTCCAGCTGCTTCGGTCCAGTAGCCCATTAGGCCTCCAAGCTCCAGCCTGTTCGAGCAGTCCAGCCCAGTAGCCCACTGCCCAACAGGCCTCATTTCCCTCATTTCCCTTGCAGCCCATATACAGGAGAAAAGGAAAAAAAAAGTAGAAAATCAAAAACCCTAGCCGAAAAAACGTGACGACTGAAGCTGCGTGGCAACAGTCGACGGGCGACAACAATCGACGGGGGAAATCAAAATTCGACGAAAGAAGAAAAGCAAAGTGACATACACACCACTCTTGACTGCGAGCTGCACTTTTTATTCACCTTCGGCCTTCAATTAGTCAGGTAAATGAAGCTTTTTATTTCTTTTTTTATTTACGTTTTTACTCGATTTTAATATTTTTCAGATTCGTAACAGATTATTATTAATGTTGTTGGTTGTTGTTCAGTTGTTGGTTGCTGTTCTGTTGTTGTTTCCGACTAGATTATCTGATTCGAATTGTTGATGTTTGTTGTTGTTGTTTCCGGCTTAAATATCTAATTTTTAATTTTTTTTTATCAGATTTATATTTCTGAGATTGGAGTCCGAAGACAGGCCGGTTAAGGTTTATTTGTTTGGTTTTTTATTCTGTTATTTTGTTTAGATATGTCTTCTAGAATTAGAAAATTTGAGTCCGATAATGATAAGTTAAAGAAAAAGAAAAAAGTAGAAAAATTAATTAAATCTCAACAAGGAGCTCTTGATAAATTTATGGTAAAAGAATTACAAGTTTCTTTAGAAAGTGAAAACATTAATAAAACATTGGATGCTAATGAGACTACTAATGAAAAAAATTTAAATTTTTGTGATGATGAACATTTTGAGGATAATCATAGTGATAGTGATGATAATAATAGAAAGGATGCTAATGAAGATAGTGATTCCATACATCCCCTTGGTAGTAGTACTAGTATTGAGAATTTGAATGATGATGATGATAATGATAATGAGTCTTTAAGTTTTCATATTGATATTTTGGATCCGAGATGTTGAGATACTCTTGATTCTAAAATGATTGATGTTTTAGCGGTAAAGGGTACTAAAAGAGACAAGTCCATTAAAAAAGGGCCTAAAAATAAATTTGGAAGACGATTTGTGTCAGATTTATATACTAGAATTTTAGATAATGGTGAAGTTCAAGATAGAGATTGGCTTGTTTATTCAAAGGATCTTGATAAACTGGTTTGTTTTTGTTGTAAAATATTTAAAAAGGGGTATGTTAAAGGTGGATTAGTAAATGAAGTTTATGCGGATTGGACTCATATAGCGGTTCGACTTCAAGAACATGAAGTGGGCTTAGAACATAAAAAGAATTGGGCTACTTGGTATGAATTGCGTTCTAGATTAAATGCAAATAAAACTATTGATCATTTAGCTCAAAAACAACTTAAAAAAGAAAAGGATCATTGGAAAAATGTTTTGTTGAGAATAGTCTGTATTGTGAATTTTCTTGCAAAACATAGTTTAGCATTTCGTGGCACTAAAGAAAGATTGTATGAAAATAATAATGGAAACTTTTTAGGTTTAATTGAAATGTTAGCCGAGTTTGATCCAATTATACAAAAGCATGTTCGACGCATTACAAATAATGACATTCACATTCACTATCTTGGTCATAAAATTCAAAATGAGTTGATATTTTTGCTTGCCTCCTCTATTAGATCTGAAATTGTCAAAAAGGTCAGACAAGCAAAATACTTTTCTGTTATATTAGATTGTACTCCTGATGTTAGTCATCAGGAAAAAATGTATTTGATTTTGAGGTATGTTGATCTGACTTCCAGTTCTGTTGTGATTGAGGAATCATTTTTGGGATTTATAAATGTTAATGATACTACAGGGCAAGGACTTTTTCATGTTTTATTACATGAATTGAAGTCTCTTGATCTTAATGTAGACAATGTGCGAGGGCAGGGATATGACAATGGATCCAATATGAAAGGAAGACATCAGGGAGTTCAAAAAAAACTTCTAGATATTAATCGTAGAGCATTTTATACTCCTTGTGGTGCTCATAGTTTGAATCTTATGTTGTGTGATATGGGAAATACTTGTAGTAAAGCTAGAGATTTCTTTGGAGTTATACAACACATTTATACTAAATTTGCACATTCGACTAAAAGATGGCAAATCTTAAAAGATAATATGAAAGGTTTAACACTTAAATCAATGTCATCTACTCGTTGGGAGAGTCGCGTTGATAGTGCTAGAGCAATTAGGTTTCAAATTGTAGATATAAGAGAGGCTTTACTTCAAGTGTTTGAAAATGATAATGACTCTAGAATAAAAAGTGAAGCAAAATCATTAGCTGAACATGAACTTGGAGATTTTGAATTTTTGGTGGCTATAGTAATATGGTATGACATGTTAAATTATGTGAATTCAGTTTGTAAGAGCCTACAGTCTATAGATATGTTCATTGATGTAGCCATTGAAATAATTAAAAGATTAATTTCTTTTTTTGAGAGATATAAAGATGTTGGTTTTTCTAGTACAATTAAAAAAGCTAAAAAAATTGCCCTTGAATTAGATATTGATCCATTATTTCTTCATAGGCGGCAAATACGAAGAAAAAAACATTTTGAAAACTCGCATGATGAACCATTGGTTGAATCACAATCTCCCGAAGATGCATTTAGAATTAATTACTTCTTGTATATGGTTGATCAAGCTATTAGTTCGCTTAATAGGAGATTTGAGCAATATGAAAACTACGAAAAAATATTTGGATTTTTATTTACTTCTACAAAGTTAAATGCATTGGATGATGTGTGTTTGAAATCTTCTTGTGATGCTTTAGAAGTTGCGCTTAAAAACGGTGATTGTAATGATGTTGATGCTAATGAGTTATATGTGGAATTGAAATTGCTTATGGATCTTTTGCCTGAGAAAGATATGCGTGCCATTTATATTTTACAATTTCTAAAACATATGAATTGTTTTCCTAATACTATTATTGCTTATAGAATACTACTCACTATTCCTGTGACTGTTGCATCTGCAGAAAGAAGATTTTCTAAATTAAAACTTTTGAAGTCTTATCTACGATCTTCAATGTCACAGGAGAGACTTAATGGATTGGCGCTGCTAGCAATTGAAAATGACCACTTGGAGAAAGTTGCATATGAAGATTTGATTGAGGATTTTGTTTAAAAAAACTCGAGAAGATTGTTATTATTCAAATAGGTTTTTGGTATGCCTACTGCCTACTATGTTGTTGTTTTGTAAAGATTAAACTTTTTTGTTTGTATTATTTTAGTTTTAAACATGTATTTGGAAGTCAGGTACATGTCCCCTTCCATTCGTGTAATTGCCACGAAGCAGGCTTTTTGCTTTCTATTTAATAAAATAGAGGCAACTGTTCATCTTTCTATAAATTCAATATTATTAATTAATAATTTAGGCCTCAATTTTCATTTTACACCGAGCCTCACAAAAGTCGGGACTGGCCCTCATTGTCCTCATCTGATATGGATGGGTGAAGGTGATCACAAAAGTCAAGCATTAAAAGCTCGTGGTCACCGTGAAAGATGTCTCTGGAGTGATCTACTACCTTAATCTCGATTTAGCATGAGTGAGTAAAGCTGCACCATCGTCCTTCTGGAGTTTCACTTCACCTTATCGCTGTCTCTCCCTTGTTGAGGCGTGTAAGAAGACTGTGTTGTCATCACCTTTCTTTTTCTTTTCTCGAAGTAAAGTGTGTTTGTCTTTGACCATTTTGGCATACTCTAGCTGAGCATTCTGCGGGCCTGCTGCTATGTCACGTGGCCACAATTACTGCATCGAGATCTCCAGCCTTCTGATTTGGTCCTCTACTAGCTGAAGCTTCCTGTCGACGTGCATGAAGGTTTGTTTGTTCCATGTACGCAAAGCTGCATGCAGATGATTATACTTTTTTGACATTTTGAGACCCCATTCATAGTGCTTTGAAATGTAGTGTCACAACTCAAAATGTGCAAATACTTGAACTGATATGGGAGCCTGGTGCTTCCCTCGATGGTGATAAGCTGAGGTCAGTGATCAGACGATAGACGCTCCAAATGAGTGACATGCAAATTTGGAAAACGGGTTATCATGCGCTCGTTGATGAGGGTGCGGTCTAGATGAATCCAAATCTTGCTAGGACCCCTGTGGCTGGTTGACCAGGTGTAAGGGCTCCCCGGGAAACCAGCATCTGAGACCCCATAGCCAGCATGAATTATTGAATTTTTGTATGGCTACATCGGATATTTTGTTCCTCCCCGCTTTTCGCCCGAAGTTGCGATGATATTAAAGCCACTATAGACTAGCCGCCGCATGGTAAAGCAAGGGGCCTGCGCCATGAGTTGTTCCCATAGCCTTCTCCAAGCCTACGTGCTCCGAATCCCATAAATAAAGGTAGATAGAATTGAGTTGTTACTCATACTATTTGAAATGGAACATGAAATGGACTGATCCGAAACATCAAGAATGTTAATAGACAGGATGCTAAGGTGCCACATTAATCAAGTTTCACCAGCGCAGAATTTTTGGACTTGTGTTCCAGAATAACTAGAATGGTAGGCTTGTGCTTTCGCACTAGGTGGTAAAAATGATCCTACACGGGGGTCTTTGCGGTCCCTCAAATGTTCCTGATAATGGAACTAATCATTAGCAGGGGATGGAGTGTTGTTTTGCAATTCTGGAGCTGCTTCTTTGGGATGTGATCTTTATTTATCCTTTCTAGCTAGAGGACTTGTAGGTTATGTCGGTGGCTCGCTTCCCTGGATTGTTAAACTCGGCAGCGTCCTCCTCTATGGGCTCATCGCCGGGGTCTGAGGTCTTCCAGCATTGGCTGTTGTGGCCCCATGGATCCTTTTCTCCGCCTTCAGGTGAGTTGATGGCTGCATGATAGCTGAGCTTGTGTCTTAAATTTCCTCAATCTCAGATATGGGATCATCTGGATGTGGGTGGTCGGGCTGTGAAGTGACTTGCAGCTCTAGGGCTGGGGCCATAAGGGGTAATTCGGTGTGGCTTGTCAGGAGAGGGGCCCGTTGATTGGGCGAGTTGGTTGAGATTTCTTCCATGGGGTCCTTCTCTAGCTCTTCGCCCAGGGCAGCGAAGCAGTTCCTCGCAACTAGCATGGGTTTCTGCACCTGACCTTCAGGCATGGGTGGCACCTGACCTGGGACTTGTCGCCCCTGGACGGCAATGGACTGCCCCTTGCCGCCCCTGTTATTTCCGCCTTCCACATGGATTTAAAGGGTCAATTGCTTGCAGCCCGTGTTATGCCTTGTCGGCCTCCTCTTTGATTTCCTGCATTAGCTTATTTTTAATAATTGCCTTCGTCCTCTCCAGCAAGTCTGAACCTTTCACCTTGTCTGAGCTATTTTGGGTATGCCTGGGTTTGATTTTCATGCACTCCGTCACATTGTGGCCTTGGAGGTTGCAGCGGGTACAAAAGGCGAACTTTTCCTCATATATGACGTCGAATGTTTCACCGTCTTCGGCGGTGCTCACGGAGAAGGGCCTTCTGAGGTCGATTTCGATCAATATTTGTGCATAGGCTGGACAAGTCATGTCCAATGTGTGGTCGTTTGATTTGAGAAATGCTCCAACCTCGTCTCATATCGACCTGAGATAACCTTCATTGAAGAAAAGTGAGCTGAGGTTTGGAATCCTCACCCAGTCCACTGCGCACGACGACTCTCTCTTCAGATTGAACTATGGAGTCCACCGAAAAAGGCGGAAGAGGTAATGACCTATTTGGTGGACGGTGCAGGCCATGGCCTCCACTACTTCCCCGCGGGAGCTTAGCACAATGAACTCATGCCTGCTGTCCAAGCTCCCCGACGAAACTGGCCCCTTTAATTTCTAATTTTGTCAAATATATGCTCGGATTTCATGGACTTTGGTTATGCCGCCAATTATTTTGTGATGAGAGCGTGTTGAAGGTTGTTAGCTCCGGACTAGAGCTCATTATGGGTGAACAAAGCGAAATTTTGCCGTCCTTGTGAGCCTTGTTCCTTTTCGGAACCTCAAATACCGGAAGCCTCGGCTTGATCTCCTGGTTTGATAGTGCCACCGGAAAGGACTTCTTGGAGGGGTCTATGGACGTATTGGTGGAAGCTAGGGCAGCAGCGCCCACATGCAGATTGGTGTTCTGGCCGAGCGGACCGAGCTGATGGGGTGTTGTCTCTTTTGGGGCTGATGTATTCTGTGCAATCGCCGGCTGGGTCACCGTCTGAGGAGCCAAAGAGGATGAGAAGGTCGCCCTGAAGGTGCCGGGGATGGGTGAAGTGTGGAGTTGTGGGCAGGATGGTTGAATGGGAGAAGATGCAACCGCGAAGGGGGGGGGGGGAGCTTTTTCTCTCACATCTTTTTCTTCCCTCCCTTGAGTAGTACTAGCTGGTCGTCATACTTGAACTTGTTCAAATACCTTGTTTCTTGTTGGTTTCATTACTTCAACAAAATGCATCAAGAGCTTGAGTTTAAAATCTTATTGGAATGTCAAAATTGACTTCCTGACAAGGAGAATCAATATAATGTCTTCAGCAAAAACACACAAAAATGGTGAAGTAAAGGTTGTGAAATCTTTTAGACGTAACTAACAAATACTATTCACAAATATTAAGCAGAAATCACCTGGATGTCTAATGTCTTGGCGCAGGCATATAAGTAGGAAAGAAACTTCACAGCCAAAGCTTAATAATCAGTCATGCCATCGACAAATAAACTTCCTCAACATACAGTCCGAGGGGCCTCACTGAAGCATTGGTTTCGTTCAACTTCATATTTTAGAGGTCATGATCATTGGTACAAGGCTGAACAGACCCAAGTTTGATGTTGTAGATTCTATCATCAGACAATCCATTCCCTGATAATGAGACTGATTTGCTAAAGGTTCCATTAAAGGAGCGATGGGCTGGCTTTCCCGTGCAGGCAAAGCCGATGTAGTTTCCACATTTACCACAAAGGAGTTTTATTCTGCGCTGGAATAAACCCCAGGAATGCCTGGAAACATAGAAGGGTTTGCATCGCAGTTCTTCTCTTTGAGTGAACCTGCTCTCGTCAATTGTTAAGAATGGTACAACACCCTTCTTGAGGGACTTCTCGTACTTAGAACACATAGCTGGAATGTCTCGATTGCAGGAGCTCAGATTTAGTTGATATCCACATGCTCCACAACTACAATGCAAATAAATATAACTTCAAGGCAGGGCATTAATTAAAGCACATAACTTCACAACAGGTGTGATGCCCTATATATTACCATTACCAGTGTAAGAAAGTCCACAAAATTATATTGTTACTGCTGCAATTTGATATTGTTTGCTGGCACATGATAATGACTCCATTGATAATCCTAAAGTAACCAAAAAATGGAGAACCCTTCGCGGTGGTCGATTTATATGTGCTGAATGAACACAATTTGTCAAGTTTAACTGAGTTTTACTTCACATTGGCACAAGCCCATTTCCAAAATTTTAAAACGAGACTGTTAATTTGATTTGATTCGATGGATCACAAGGGATTTACGAACCATTTGAGTCGTCGATTTTACCCTCAACACATATTATTCAACCATGCATAAGCCAGCATGAAACAAAAATCTCAATCTGGGAGTATTGACACTGATAAGAATTTAACCACACCCACATTGACCTGTGATGACAAATCTTGTATCATTCAAACCAAAAGCAGGGCAAGTATGTCGTACCACGGACACACGGTATTGAGGCAGCCTAACATTCAAAACATCAATTTAGAAATACAGCACCAATATTGAGATAATCATAATAAAAGATCTATCTTAGCATATCTCTTGCATCACACACGCTACACTTAAAAACCACAATTCTCATTCAGCTGATCACACCAGATGTGCATCAGTCTTATTCAGATCAAAACACCTCTATCGAAATTGTAACATAAGTAGTTTTAAAAATTGGGATAAAATTGAAGTCCATCGATTCATTGAATTCTCCAATCACGAAAACCCTACAAAGTTGTCCTTATTTTGTATTTCAACCGGATGAACAAACGGACACGCAAATGAGTCATTTCGAACCTCAATTGAAAAACTAAGCAAAGCAACCAGACGATTAGGAACATCATCAGCGCATCACTAACCCTAAACCGCCACAAAAGTCAAAGAAAAAGCTGAAGATGAACCTGTAGGAAACTTCAGAAAGAGAGCGGCATGAAGCGGAGGAGTAAAGAACGTCGTCGTTGTCATACTTTTCTCCAGAGCATCTCCGGCCGCCGGGCATGGTCGGAGTCCAACTGCTCTTGTTACCGTTACAGCGAGACAAGACAAATAGTTTGAGAGGCGGTTTCAGAAAAAAAAAATGATCACAAATACAAATCTACTATTCCGACTCTCTCTGTATTCAATAAATAAAACAAAATACTTTATTTACATAAAGAGCCCCTGTTGTGTTTATCATTAAGACATTCAGCCCCTTAGTTTTGTAACGGCTTTTAATTTAGGAATCTTCGGCCTTGTTTTGTTGTATTTAATGAATTATATAGAAATGATTTCTTAATATATTAAGCATTATGTGCATCAGCTATTTATTTTTTTTATACTGAATGATTTTTGGTAAAGTCTGAATCATTGTTCGTTAATTTTACCTCTTATTCGATCAGAGGCCACCAACAACTTAAAAAAAGAGATAATACAACCTAATAGCAGCTTCCGTCTCCAAATCGGCTCTCTCCTCCCAGCAACAAACGAATCTCATCTTCTAATAACGTCGGTCACCGATTGGAGCAGATTGCAACGGTCTGACAGCCTCCTTCTAGCAACGAGGGTCAACGACGGTCTCCGCCGCCCATTCCTACAGTCCGATGAAGCTCTCCCAATCATAGTTAAGGTTAGATTTCAATTGGATTTTTTTAACTTTCAATTAAAGATTTTCCAACAACTACAATCAAATCGATTTCTTCAATCACAGTGGAACTGTCTATCGCTAGTTTTCCAATACGCAATCCTTCCTGATTTTTCAGTTTGTGTTTGATGTCTTGATTGTCAATATTGTTTTATATCCGGGTTATTTAACTGGCGGCTATGAGGAATCAATTACGGTGAGGTTCTTAGGGATCGAAGAGGTATTTTTAGTAGTCAAATAGTTATGTCTGTTCGGTTTAAAAGATGATCTTGTTTCGATGGATAATTTCGGAGTAGGGCCGGCTAAAGGGTAGTGCAAGCGGATCGACTGCACAAGGCCCCAAATTTTGGGAGGCCCCAACACAAGGACACCATCGCTAAAAATTAAAGATCCCCACAAAATAATTTTGTGATTCACCTCTACCTTCAAAGAACTTCTTCTATAGAGCGCATGCTCTCCTTCAATTCCGTCATGATAGCTGCTCTCACTTAATCGAACTCTGCATCTCTACCATAGAAGTAGTGTGCCGCGCTAGATGAAGAAATAGAAGAGGTAGAGTAGGGTTTGTATTTTTTTTATTCTTCACATAACTAAGTGCATGGGCTGACAGCCTAATTTCTATTGGGCTGAAATTTATATGTTTAAATTTGAATAAGTGAAATATTTGCTATTGACAGTCACACAAAAAATTAATAGAAACTTAAAATTAATTATTTTAGAGGTCAAATTATTTTATTTATAATAATAACTATCTTTATAAACATATTAAATTTTATATTCATATAATTAAGTATTATTGAACATTAACGAAATTTAAAATTGATTAAAAATCATTTAAACATAATATTTTAATAAATTAAAATATTTTAAGAGAATTTTCAAAAATAGATGTCAGCATTTTGTATTTTTTTTATTGTCTAAATTGAGGATCAAACAAATTTGACATCTCATTTCTACCGTTGCCTTGATATATAACCTCATTATTGAAAACTATGTACACTTTTTTTTGTTCATTTTGTTTTAATATTTTTTATATTATTGATCCACTAATATTTTTCATTCATGTATACCATGATACAAATTTTTTGTTCATATTACCAAAAAAAATTACTTACCTCATTTTAGTTTTGTTCAGGCCCCCAAATTATATGAGACAGCCTTGTTTCGAAGCAATGGTTAGTGAAGCAATCTGAGTTTGGAGCATGAGTTTTCTGTCATTTTTTTGTGTTTTGGTGTCTTTGTCTGATATAGCATCATTGAAAGACTGTGCTTCCACTTACTGTCCATTAATGAGTCTCTGCCTCTTCTAATTGAAATGTGCATAAAAGATGAGTTTGCAAAGGGTTTAATTTCATCTTTTTGTAAGAGTCTACTTTGAACGCTCATAATTGCAAAAAAAAAAAAGTGACGTTGCAAGTGACATTGGATCAGAGAGTGAGAAATTGATGTCACTGAAGTTTGAGTATCATCTCATGGCCTCAAATTCTAATGTAAAAATGTGAGTGGTGCAGTTTGTTCTGGGGGCAAGTGAATCAATTGTGGTGTGGTATTATAATGTAAAAATGTGAGTGGTGCAGTAAAGCATAGCTAAATAGAGTTTCAAGATGCATGGATGAAACTTCCTATAAAGTGGATTAAGCTTTTGGAAGGATGGATAAAGCAAGCTGGCAAAACTTTAGGATTTTAAGTTTAATTTTTTCCACTCGACTTTCTAGATGATGCTTTAATTTTCATAATGTCTTCTATGTGTTATTTTACATGTATTGGTTAGAATTACAAGTTTAGCTCTATTTGTGCTTATGTTAGTTAACTTTTTTTTTTCAATCTGTACTTGAAAATATGTTATCATTATGGATACCGAGAAAGAATTTATATTTTTGATGATTATATACTTCTTCGTGAAGCGATATTGATTGAAAATACTTTGACACAGGGATAATATGTCAAGTTTGTCTGGGCATTCTTACACTACAGAGCTCTTGAACGACTCAGATAGACAATTCATTGGTCTAATGTGAATGTCAAAGGAAGTATTCATGCACATTTGTACACAATCCATATTTACTTTCATGAAGTTTTAGATGCCACGATGGAATTCTCGAAAGAAGTTATTATTCCGACAACCTTTAGTCCCAGTCCGAATGGTCTAGATTATCATAAGAGGTTGTGACTTATTTTCAAGGTACATGTTGATTTTATTTCTTGGTTATTACGAATAATCATAATTTATGTTCTAAAACTCCTGGTGTCATTTCGTAGGTTGCGGTTGGTGCATTAGATGAAACCTTAAATAATTGTACCAAGTTATAAACAAACTATCTACCGGGGAAAAGGAAGAGGAGAATGTTATCAAAATGTATTAGGCCTGTGTGATTTTAAAATGATTTTGTACGTTTGGGCTGGATGGGAAAGTATAACATATGACTCTAGAGTTTTGCATGCAATTGCTGGAGATCTTGATAATAATTTTCCATTTCTACCTCAAGGTAAAGAATTATAAATATTTAAATTCATCTGCATGGAAATGTTTCTTCTTATGCATTTATATTTTTTGTAACAGATAAGTAATATTTATGTGATGCTGCATACACACATACCAGATGCTTCATGCCTCCATACTATGGTGTGAAATATTGGTTGGGGGATTTTCATCGGTAGACGTGTCATTACGAAGGAGGAAAAATTCAACCATGCACATGCTCAACTTAGAAACATACTCGAGCGTGCCTACGGTGTTCTTAAAGCGCGATTTACTATCTTGAAATAAATGGCCCCATTTGACCTTAATACACATAGATGTATTGTTATTGTGTGTTTTCTAGTTCACAATTACTTGAGAATGCAAAATATTGGCATCAAATTATTTGACCAGTTTGAAAAATCAAATATTATTAATGACGAGAAAGGAGAGGTGAAACATGAATGTGATAACGGAGCACAAGGTCCTTATTGGAACACAGAAGATCAATAATTTATGAACAACTTGCGCGACGAGATTACAAATACATTATTTGACATATTTTTTAAAAAAACTCACGCACCCAACCACCAATGAGATTTGAACCGGAGACCATAATGATGACAGATTTCCACCTAGCCACTCGGCTACCACCACTGGTGGCATACTTTTATTTTATTTTATATGCTTGCTTTTTATCTCACTCATGCTTCGCACTAATAATTTTTTTTTTAAAAAATTATTATATTTTTTAAATATTTTAAAACTTATAAAAATTTCAATTTATGAACGATTTGTAAATTATTTTTGTAATCAACAATCAGATGTGCTCTAAAATGATTTATCAAATGAAAATAAATCATTCAACAATCAGTAATCAGTAATCAGAATGGACAGCAATATAAAGTTCAGTTTTGTCAAAGCCATCAAATCATACAGATTTAATACATCTTGGGCAGCAAAAATTCATTTAGATCACTTACTTGTTTAGCCTAGAATAGCCTAGTAGTTTTGCTTTCGTTGTATTCTTTCGTTCCTTTAGTGTTAGGAACTCATTATTCTTTTTTTGTTCGGAACACATTGTTCCTTCTTGTACATTCTCCTATCTAATTCAAGCACCCCTTTTTTTAAAAAAAAAGTGATCTGACCAATAGTTTGACCATTCAAATTCTCATACAATATTCAGTATTCATCATTTACCAATGCTTCCACCGCATAACCTTTTTTCTCTGTGGTATCAGCTCTTTTCATCTTTTCTTATTTGATTTCATCTTCTTCTTGAGTCTAACGTGTCTCATTAAAGCATCAAAAAACGCATGAAACTGTCCTTGTTGAGTCCTCGTCTTGTTCGTCACCACACTACTCTCCCCCACAGACTGTTCATATTTGTCCACATCTATTTCGGCCTCCCCACTTAGTAGTTATGGTGGTAGTGATTGTGATGATGCTGGAATATGTGTCACATCATATTTTTTATTCTTCTAAGAGTTAGATTTTTTTTTTGGATCGAGGCTTCTCACGCCAGCGGGAGGTTGAAGCAGACAGTTCCTGACGTTTAGAATTATGGATGAAAAAAATGATTTATATAATAAAAAATTATAACTATATTTTATACACAATTATTAAAATCGAACTTGATCAGTCATTTTAATCAATTGAATTGGGAACGGGCCATTATTTGGTCTCATTCAAATTACCATATCTAATTGTACACTGTTAATAATCAGATGAGTTGTAAAAATTATATTAAATTAGGCTATCAAAATTAGACCAAATCAATCAGTTCAATCATTTGAATTAGGAACTGGACTAGTATCCCGTTCTATTCAGATTACCATATTAGATTACACATTAAACCCTTCATAACTACATGACAAAATTATATTAAACTTGATGAACTGGAATATTTTTTACGAAAATATAATGTGCAACCCTCTCCTCATATTCAAATTAGGTTATGAGTTATGACAATTGATTAGGTAAGTGGATATCTATAAAAAAAAATCTGTCAAGATTTGAATATATAATCTGCACATAATTTGCTTCTTTACGTATTTTATTGTTAAATTACAAGACATGGGGATGGAGGTTGAAGACCTCTGCTTCGTCTACAACTCTAGGGGAAGAGCATGATGGTGGTGGTACGGGAGTGATAAGAGGATGGCGGAGACGAGGCGATGGAAATGAGTGATGTGAGGAAAAGCCACAACGGGTGGGGATGGAGGTGATGAAGCAGGATGTGGGGTTAGAGGGGTTTACGATGTTCAGATAACTGCAATTGTTGGTGGTGAGGGTGAGCGAGGAGGTGTGGATTAGGGTTTGTTGGGGATGAGCATGTGGAGGGAGGTGAAGGTAGTGATTTGGAGGGTGAACTTGATGAAATTAGAGACCCCTGTAATTGAAATGCTCTAAGGTTTATTATATAGGTGATACCTATGTGAATTAAGTTTGTCGGGATAGACATGTATTGTTATATCAGTTTATGCAGTGTAATTGTTTATGAAAATGCCTTGACGAATGAATGCAGTTCGCCAGTAATTCTTAAAAATATTAGAAAAATATAATAATGAATGTTCAAACTAACTTTGGCAACATTAGAACTCGATGAGGTTAGGTTAATATGGGTAATTCACACAAGTAGGCCAGAAATATTATATGTAAAGTTCTCAAATTAACCATTACGTATACTTAAATATATGTACAATCTCTAATAAATTGGTGATTGAACCGGTTTGAATCGCTGGTTCATTAAGAATTAAAAAATTGGAGCTCTGACCGAGTCCGATTCTGATAACTATGATTATATATATATAGGGGGCGGATCAGGTGAAAACCACTTTGGATTTGTAAACTGTGAACCATCCTTGATCATTGATCCATATTTCATCCGACGGTTATGATTTTTTTTAGATTTGTTATCTATTTTTTAAAAGATAATTAAATCCTTATTTTATGGGTGGTTGGATTTCTTCCATAATTGATTCCTTAAATCAAGGAATTAAGCGTCTTATTTTTTTCTCTTTCCCCTGTTAGATTTGTTGCATGAATTTTCTCTTTCTTCTATTTTTACGACTTAATTTTTTTAACCATAACTTTTTTTTCTTTTTATTTAACGCACATCGTCAAATATTTTACATGTTGGTGCACAACTCAATCAATGTGCACTGGTGCACAATTCAAAATCAGTGCATGGTTTGGTCTGTGGTGCACAATTCAAATCCTCAGTGCACAATTTGATTTATGTTTCTTTTAAGGGTTATTTTCGATTCCCATTATTAGCTGCAAAACCTAGGAGGCTGTGCAGATATTAATTTTAGATGGTGCACTTTTGATTTTGAGATGATGCATCATGATTTATTATTTAATTAATCATAATTTACTGTTGCATGGTGCATTGTTACAAATTTAAAAATGGTGCACAAACTAATTTTACATGGTGCACAAACACCTATTTCAGCAACTCTCCCCAGCCTCGCCCAAATCAGCTGATGCCGCATCCTCTGAGCCAGGTCAGAAATATGGTCAACCTCTCGGCAACCTACCTGTTACGCTATTCAGAAAGCTTCAATCTTTGATTGTCTTGGACGTACCTAACAACACATTTCAAGATGGATCTCTTGTGCACCTCATTCACACGATATTTGATGTGCACCAATGAGTTCAGAAAACATGTGCACCACTAGTCGTGCACCATTACAGACCTTCTCTAACAGTTGAATGTGAGATGGCTGCATCAAATCTGGAGAAGATGACATGGAGATGGCTGGAGAAAAAAGTGCAGGCAGCCGTGCATGAGAGAATATGTACGTGTAGGTATAATAAAAATAGATAAGATAATGTGCGATTTAAAAAGGAAATAAAGAGATATTGATGAGAGGTAATAAAGAAGATATAATACTACATGATAAACTAATGCTTAAAATAAGGAAAAAGATATTCTTTAGATATTATCAACAAAAAATAATGATAAAAAATAAAAAAAAGATTAATTGAGAATCGTCGGATTGAATGAGATCAATGGATAATATTGGTTCATAGTTTACATATCCAAAGTGGTTTTCATTTTATCCACATTCTATATATATATATATATTTCAAAGAAAATGTGATCTACCATATAATAAGAATAAATTTCTTATAAAAATAATGTACTTTTTGCCGTAAATTCATCGTGAGAATTGGTTTTGGTAGCATTATGCACGGGACAAGCGCTTCACTCAAGCGACTACAAAAGATTCTTAGGTTCTGCTTTCACACTGCCGTCACCAGCTGGTGGATGTTTGGAGTTTTCTTCCCATGTGAATGTAGCATCCAAATCTACACCTAACTCCATTGAATCGAAAAAAGAGAAAGAGGTCGGGTCAGCATATGGTCGACATCTGAGAGAGCCAATTGGGTCATGAGTGAATGTTGTATTATGAAATCGTCGATTAAAGGTGATGAGACATCACATCAAGGGATGCATTGTGGTCTCCATTGGATCACATCTGACAAGATACTAGAAGAAGAATCCAAAAAGATTATCTTGCATAAATTAAATTCCGTCCATAGGATTTATTCATATTTGGAATTACAGGTTGCTTCAAATTTTAAATACTCATAACTCTCAATTCTAACTGTTGGTGAAGGCTACAAAGTAGATGTTGAAAAAATCTTAAAGTCTTCTTTCAAATGAATCAAGCCATCTCTGAAAATTCAATTTGAACTATTCAGAATCAGTGAAACAAATGTTGCCGTTTGGAGTCAGATTAGGATATGGGCTTTCGGACTTCCAACACAAATCTTAATCTTATCAGAATTATAACTTCTACTTCTTTCAAGAGAAGTTTTAGCTTCCTATATTACAAATATATAGCTACAGACCTTTTTTACAGTTGAATTTTATTTATATTAAAGTTAGTCGTTGCTTCTTTTCCAGTATTCATGCGTGTCGACTAGATCACCCATTTACTTATCTTCAGAATCTCAAATACTACTTTTTCATATTTATTCTTCATTGAGATTTGTAAATTCATTTTTTATTCATCTTATTTTTTCTTGTTTTTGATTGTTTGCAAGTGCACGTACTTTCGTGATTAGATTAAACGTGCCTTTGCAAGACCAATAACGCTTGTGGAGTGAGTGAACGATTGCTAAGGCATAACGTCTTGGACAGATGTAGTCGGATCACCAACGTTTTCTCCATCAAAATCAAATCTATTTCACCAAAAGATCGGGACCACACAAACTCTATCAAGACTAAAACTTCAAATGGATTCATTTCATTAAGGAGATCCAAACATAATTCTTGATATTAAAACTTGGGCGGAGGGCATCAGTGACTAGGAGACTACTCTAGTTGGTTATGTGTTTGGGCTCTCTCCATCATTATATACTATGAGAAATTCTACTCTTGTTGCAGCTGGTTTATGTGGGATACCTAGTCGGTCAAGATTTAGTTGGTGGTCTTTCCTTTGGTGACAGTAGAATTTTGTTCTTATAGTTTGGGTTCTCCTTGTTCTTCTCGCTGCGTCGAGATTGTGTAGTGCTTGTTGTGGGCTTGTTTCGGCTGTTGTGTTAATCAGCCTTGTATGGACGTTCTGTTTTCTGTATCCCCGATTGGGGCCCTTTTGATCAAATAATTTTGTTCAAAAAAAAAAAATTCTACTAAACAAAGGTGGAGATCTTAAAATGTAATGAATGTTGAAGAACTTCATCGTGGGAGTTTCTTATTTTATTTTAAAAAAATGTTGTTATGGAGGATATGTTGAAAAACGTCTGTGGCATTTTGATAATAAACCTTTAGTTCTACAACTCCAAACACTAGATTTAAAATAAAACTTTGACACCACCAAATCCCTACCATTTTGGGTCAACCTATCTTGTCTAAATATAAATTTATGCTAATAAAAGGCTTTAAGTAAAATCAAAATTACACTCAGATGACTTATTTATAAAAGGTAGGAAAAGTTTCAATTTGTTAGAGTATATTCGAAGATTGACGCTGATAAGGAATCATTCAACCTCATTAATTAAATCATGGGCCAAATGGTATCATCATTCATCAAAAAGTAGAATATGAATGGAAGCCCAGAGATGTTTGAAGTGCGAAATTTTTAGCATGCCACTGATAAATGTAGCGAGAAATCATTATCTCAATAAATTTCAGTCAAGACAAGTAACATTATTCATGATGAAGATAATCCAGCTTATTTGAAAACCTCCATATTGATAAAACTGATTCTCAAGGTAATAAAAATTCTACGGTGCATTCATCTTCTATTTAGACAGATTTTACCTAGATATATTCATCTACTAGTCAGGCTTAACATCTTGCTTTAATTTAAAAAAAAATCCTTAAGTTCCAGTGTTACCAATACAACAGATTCTACTCAAACTCTCAAAATGCTGAATTTCTACCCAAGACCCAATCTTGACCATTATTCCAGTTAACACTCCCCAGATCCTTGCTAATAATAAAAAGTGAGAAAGATGTGACATTATTATATGATGAGAAAATTATGAAGGGGAAATTATACTATCCATATATGAGATACAACATCATTAAATGTATATAAATTTTAAAAAATAAAATATAAACAACATTTATGGTAGTCATAGGATCTACATGAATACAAGGCTGAGATGTGTCTGTCGATCATTTCAATATATATATATATATATATATATATATATATATATATATATATATATATATATATATATATATATATATATATATATATATATATATATATATATATAGGAAGTGGATCAAATGAAAACCACTTTGAATATGTAAACTGTGGACTAATTATATCCTTTGATCATAAAGCATCCGGCGATCAAGATTAAATGTTTTTTGATATTTTAATATATTGATTTTATTAATTTTTTACTTTATTAACTAGATGCCTTAATTGTAGCGACAAATTAATTTTTTAAAAATCATCAAATATATCATCTCATCTCTAATTATACGCCATATATTCACTTCCTTAATTTTCTCTTTGTTTGTTTCTCTATCTTATGAATTTGTTATATTTGTGTGCTGCTTTTAAATTTTGATCGATCAACTTATGGTGAGATGAGGCGATTCAATGATAGTCAGTTTTTTTTTTTTATGTTATGAGTTAATAAGAACAACGGTGCACATTTTTTTTTATCCAAAATCAGTATGTGCACCAATGATGAATTAGTAGGCATCTGATATTAACATTATACCATCTCATATTAGAAAGAGTTCATCATAATTAACATTGCATATCCATTAAAATGATTGAACGTGCACATACATTAGCATACCAAAATATCTCAAACTTTAAACAATGCACCATCGAAGACTTGGAATAGTGCATCATATAACAATAGAGTGGTGCACTGAGAATCTGAGATGTGCACTATACATCCACCTAGTGGTGCACTGATATTAAATTAAGAACCAAGAGTGCCTGATGCACCAAAAAATATGAAATCTGAGTATGCTGCACAATTAATTTATTTTTTCAATAAAAAAGATGATAATATATCCCAAGTAATTAATGAATCCCAATTAAATCATCCGGATTAATATTGGATTGTGGATTTCACATTACATCAACAAATTAATAAAGCATGCACCATGTGCACCATCCTACATTCATATCATGTGCACCATGTAATCATGGTGCATAACGAAACAAGATAGATTTTTAAAGTTTAGATATGGCATAATGTGGGTAATTATCTCTCTCTAGATGACGTAATTACTTTATTTGTGGATGATTTAATTGATAGAATGTGTGTGAGAGAGTGTTTTTCGCTAAATCACCATAAATGTGGGGATTGAGCAGTCACTCATTCCTTAATTAATGGATAGTGAATATACTCATGATATCTAATTAACCGTCAAACTATTGTGTTTTTATATTCAATTAATTTTTTTAGAAACACAATTAATCTGGTACATTGATTTGTTATAGAATCAACGATTAGAGATAGTTCACAGTTTACATATCCAAATCGGTTTTCACCGGATCCGCCCCCTATATATATATATATATATATATATATATATATAGGGACGAAATTAAGTGGGAACCCATGGATAGGGTACGCGCTGCGAACCACTACCATCACCGTCCAATGCATCATGCTAAGGGTGGCAATTGAGGGGCCTGGAGAGACGATACATGTCCAAGCTTTTTGATTTATTATACATTATAGTACATAGAAGGGCAATTTGGACATAAAAAATCAGATCATGTGCCCTACTACACTCTTTTCGACCATCGAGCGGATGACACTTGTCCCACTATCTTTTTTTTATCTCACTCACACACATTCTAGTCAATCAGGATGCGCCACGTGCCCCACTATCTCATTCTTTCAGCCAATCAGGACGCGCCACCCTGTCACACTCCCCCTCTCTCTCCTGGCTAAACCCATTTCTTCTAATTTTAGTTTTAAAAATAATTTATCTATTTAAATTGATTTATTTTCACAAATTAAAAATCAAAATCATTTTTAAAAAATTACAAGCTTTAAATTAAGATCCATCTTAACTATTTTTATTCACATTTAATAATTTTTTATTTAAAGTACATAGATTAAAACCCGCAAAGCATATGTTTATCTATTTTCAAAGTTCATTTAACATGTAAAAGTCCATTCTGAAGATCAAAGTCGATAAACTATGTATTTTCAATCAATGTACTTTTTCAAAAACGTATCGAAAACCTATTCAATATGAATCTTAAAATATTTTACATTAACTATGAAATTATTTTTTTCAAAAATTTCTATTTAATTAGATAAACTGAGTTGAGTGAAGTTGAAATAAAGATAAACAGGAGAGAGAGCGCGCACTGAGGTGTCATGCCTGCGGTGTGACACGTGTCCATGCATATGCAAGATACAGCCTGCTACAAGATACATGGAACTCTGTTTCCGCCAAGCCATGTATTTTGGTAGAAAATGCCCTCCATGTACTTTGCAGCTTCCACGTGTCACATATTCATGGGCTGATGAGGTGGTGAAATCAACGAGGATCCCAGGGGTTCGCTGCGCGTACCAGTGAGGGGAGGGGGGGGGGGGGGGT
>NQLW01000046.1:2400593-2540590 GCA_002312845.1 Kalanchoe fedtschenkoi | reverse complement strand
TTCTCATTTAAACCTCACTATATATATAGGGGGTGGCTCCACTGAAAACCACAAATCTGGTGAGAACTGAGAACTCAAAACAAAAATGGCGTGTTGTGTCTTGCGTCTTGTGTTTCTAGACGCGTGTTGTGTCTTGTGTGTTGACACGTGTCCACCCTCCCAATCATTAGATCATCTCATTTAACAGCCAAGAATGAGTTCTCAGTTTTCACCTGGATTTGAGGTTCTAAATTGAACCTCATTCTATATATAAGTTCCACTAAGAACCACAAATCTGGTGAGAACTGAGAACTCAAGGCAAAAATGGCATGTTGTGTCTTGTGTCTTGTATTTTCTGGACGCGTGTTGTGTCTTGTGTGTTGACATGTGTCCACTCTCCCAGCCATTAGATCATCTCATCCAACAATCAAGATTGAGTTCTCAGTTCTCACCTGAATTTGGGGTTCTCAATTGAACATCATTATATATATATATATAGGGGGCGGATCCGTTGAAAACCACTTTGGATTTGTAAACAGTGAACCATCTTTGATCATTGATTCATATTTCATCTGATTAATTATGGTTTTTTTAGATTATTTTATCTAAATATTTAAAAGATAATTTAACCTTTACTTTATGGGTTGTTAGATTTGTTACAAGATTGTCTCCCTAAAATAAGGAATTAAATGTCTGATTTTTTTCTCTTTCCTTTGTTAGATTTGTTGCAGAATTTTTTTTCTCTTTTTTCTGTTTTTTACGACTTAATTTCTTTTTCACAATTTTTTCTTTTCATTTTTAACACAGATCATCAGACTTTTATACATATTGGTGCACAATTCAATCTTGGTGCATTGGTGCATAATTCAAACTTGGTGCATAGTTTGATCTTTGGTGCACAATTCAAATCTTTGGTGCAAAAATTTACTGATAAATTATAAAGTGTATTAATGATGCACACAATGAGTATAGTTATACAAAAATATGTACTGCAACATTAAAAAAAGTGCACCAAAATTCATAAGTGCACCACTAGAAAAATTAATAGATATTGATGTGCACTATAAACTCAGAAAGTTGTGCACCACTACAGATCTTATTTCTTACAATGGAAGGTGATATGGTTACTAGAGCAGAGCTCAGGCGTGGGGGGGCTGTGATGAATTTAAAGTGAATTCAAACAATCATCCGTTACAAGACCGTCTCTTTCCAGATCTGAGGTCATAAAACCAGAAAACCAGGAAACATAAACTATAACAAAACTACATATGTATACAAAGAAACATGACTATGGAATTTCTCGATTCTCTGTGAAAATTAATTGATAGCTTGCAACAGATATTAAATCGAGTAAAACGGGAGAAATATGAGAGGAGTTACCTGCATGTTAACGATAGAAGAGAGATAAAGAAGGAGTCAAAGAATATTTATGGTTATTTTAGGATAATGATGTGCTAAAATCAAGAGATATTGTTAATAATATTAAAGAAAACAAAATATAAGTATTTAATTATAAAAAATCAGATTATTTTTTATCGTTAGATGACATGAGATCAAAGGATATAAATGGTTCCCAGTTTACACATCCAAACTGGTTTTCATTTGATCCACGTGATATATATAGCTAATCACTCCTCATTATGAGAACTAGAGACCCTCAACAATATCATCCATTTTTTATTTGATGAATGAGATAAGTGTGTGTAAAGAGTGAGGTTTGGTGAAGTTGACCCCAAGTGAGGGGGCAAATTAGTCCATGCACACAAACAATCACTCTATCCATACTCTTTCAAAAACATTTCTACTTCTCGTTTGATTTTTATAAGTATTTATCTATATATACAAATATTTGTATGAAAAAGATAAAGTTCACGATCAATTATAAAAAGGGGTCCTGAACTATCACTGCTTACCCAATTGCGGTCCAAACTATCACAATTTCTAAAAAAAGTGCGATGTAAAAAAATTGGACTTATTTTGAATGATTCTTAAGATCAGTTTGTTTAATTTCTTAAATATAATTTGATCTTATTAATTTTTTTGAGAATTATGGATGATTGAGCATGAAAAGACGTCGTGTTCTTGATATGCGCAAAATGATATTATTTATTTTGATAACTAACCGATGTAATTTTTACACATAAATCTAAACTTTTTAATAATAATAGTTTAGGAAGGTAATGATAAATTTTATTTTAGAAAATCAGACATGCTTTTTTTTCATCGCGCTCTTTTTAGAAATCGTGCTAGTTCAGACCGTAATTAGGTAAATGATGATAGTTCAAGACCCATTTTGAGTTTTATCCTTTATAAAAATGTACAAGGTATACATCAAGATTTTTTTGGATAGATTTTGTATGTATTTTAAATAATTTTTATTAAAAGTTTGAATTCAAAAGTTCATCCTTAACTTTGTTTTAGGTGCTATAAAGTACTGAGTTTATACAAAACAAAGTTCAACGTAAAACTAGTAGGATTTTAACTCTGATTTTTTGGATGAACTAGGTACTTTTCAGTAGTTAGAACAAAGTTCATAATAGATAATAAATGTTTAAATTATAATTTTTTTTTAAAAAAAAACTACCCAAATGGACTTTAAATTGAAACATATACTTTTCTTATCATTAATTATGATTTTTTAGTAATATTCATTCAATTAGATAAAAACGCTTGTAAGATATGAAAAAAAAAGGATTTGATTGGGTGGAAAAGTGTGCATGTTAGTGTAGGTCGGTCTCACAACAAAGAAAAATTCACATAATTGATTTGTTTAATGATGGAAAGTTGAATAGAAAATGCAATAATAAAATATTGTAATATTGACATTGCAAATTTTAAATGCAGATAGATGTGAAAAAGAAATTATGAATATTATTCATACATTTTAGCCGAAACAATGTATACATAAGTGAGGCATGCATTAATTATCGGATTTGGAAAAAAAAATGTACATAGGAAAGAGCATCGGTCGGTTAATTGAATTGAATTACTGTTTGGTTAACCAAATTAAATTAATCGAATTATAAAAATTTCGACCGATAACTGAACCGAATTGTATGGTTAACCGATAATTTGATTAAATAATTAATTAATCGAAATTAATTGAATTAATCAAACAAAATAAATATATTTTATAAAATCAATATATTTATACATAAATATTTTATTTTTATTTAATAAATCAAATTTTAAATTAATTCGGTTAACCGATTCAAAAAAATTTCTCTTTTATTAACCGAACCGAATTAACCAATTTTTTTTTATTTTTAACCGAATCATGCGAATTAATTGGATTAAGCTATATCGATTCGGTGAATAAATTTTGATCGAACAATGCTCTTCCCTAAATGCACATGTTGATTGGTAACCAAAGTATGAAAACATGATAAATCTGGATTGCAAAATTCAAAATAATTTTATAAAGAATTCAATATGTCTGATGCGATGTGCATTGAAGCTGTGTGCATCGCCATTATTGAGTTGTGGGGGGTGTGTGAGCTTTAAAATTTGATTCCACATACCATGCGTACATACCATTTTAATCAATACATGTTTTATATACCAAAACAAATACAAGAGGCCACTTATTTGCCACATCACATAGATTTCCAATTTTTTTTGTTCTGTTTTGCTTAGAAAAAAAAGAAATGAATGAAGAAAAATGTAAATAAAATTGAAAGAATACTTATGTTTGATTTATAAAAAGAGTAAGGAAAGAAGAAAAATAGATGAAAAAATAAAAATATTTTTATTTTAAAAAGATAAAAATGAGATAAAATTTAGTTAAAAAATCATTTTTTCTATCATTCCCATTTTGTCCAAACAAACTCTAATCGATATTAATTCCTGCTTATTTGCCTTTCTAATAAGCAGAATTATTAAAATCAGACTGAATCAATGTATCAGATTGCAAATTGAACTAAATTAAATCGGCCGATTTTATAAAAAAACTCGAATCGGATCAATTATTTGGTGATCTCATTATTATCAAAGCAGAATTTAATACAAACATATTGATATTGAATATCATAAAAAAATCAAAGCATGAACAATTTCCAAACAAACAGAAAAAGGATGTGCATTATTCGGACATAAATTACTCAAAAAGTAATTTATTAAATGATTTGAAAATTTGGACTCAAAAGTCAAGACGGGGTTCAAAATTTCAAACATGCTCAACAATATATTTGTCCGGGAGCGTTGTATAGTAATATCCCCATTGAGCATGTAAATTAGAAATATGTAAATAATAATAAATAAAGAAAAAATTCAAGGAAGATCTGAACTATCACCGCGTAGTCCCTTCGAATTATTTTGATTTCCAAAAAAGGTACTACAACAAAATTTGAAGTAATTTTCTAAAATAAAATTTGTCATTATATTTTTAAATTAATATTATTATAAAATTTTAAAAACCATATGATAATTCAGACTAAGAAAATGAGAAGGGAGCCTCCTCCTACTCCTCATCAATCTCTCTCTTTCTCCCAAAGTTGCAGAAAACAAAAACTGAATCATCAATCAAACAGTCAGTCAGTCCCCTTCTCTCTCTACGTCTCTTCATCCAACTTATTTGAACTCCAACTGCTGCAATCGATCATCTCTCTCGTTCTCTTCCATTCGGTTCGTCCATGGCGCGGGAACTCCCAAATTCGGATTTGAATAATCCACGGCGATAAAGAATGAGCGAACTGCTCTGTCTCAATTCCATCGCTTTCCGTATTTCAGGACCTGCTACTGCAACTACGTGGATAGGCTTAGATTACAACTCCCTCCCCCACATGAATCATTGATTTCCAGAGGCCTTATGCTCTCCTCACATCTCTCCACTTTGCCTGACCGCTCCCTCCTTCTGTTTGTTTGCTTCTAAATCATACTGGGTCGCTTTCGTCGCTGGAAATGCTTCTGGTCTCCATTTCACCTTTTTAACTTATATATTCGTATTCTGTTTGATTTTGGGAAAGGTCTTATTACTCCGCTCACTGCACTGTCTAATGACTTATGTTTGCCATATGTCTCAACGTGGCTTGCTGCTGCCAGCTAGTTACCTATTCTCTCGTGTCATCTGTTAGGCAATCCTCGTCCGGTTGCCACATATGAATTGGATACTTCTATGTCTCTGTTTCTGAATTTTTCTCTATTTGTACTTCATAAACTTGTTAATGTATCCATTTATTTGACTTGTTTCAGAAATATATTTAGGTAGGTTGGTTGGTTGGTTGGGGAGTTAATTGGAAGCAAAAGAGTGTCATGCCAAAAACCCCCAAGTGGTTTCTGAGTTTTTTTTGTTTATTTATGCTGTTGTGTTGAATCAGATACACACTGAGCGCAGACTTGGAGAAGTCTGTTGAACTGGTTGTGGGTTAATTGACTAAAGAGCCTCGTAGTTCAAAAATGGACAGACGTAATTGGCTCTGGCGAAGGAAGTCTTCTGAAATAAGTCCAGCTGACACTCAGAGCTCAGGGTCCGTATCATCTCATTCTGAAAGATTTTCTGATGAACAGGTTGGTGCCATCTTACTCTAGATTTATTTTACTCAAGTAATGTGCTTCAAAGTCTTATGGGGAAACTTATACTTTTGTTGTATGCCACACAAATGCATAAGTTGGACCCAAAGCAGACAAGGAATTATGAAGTTGCTCACCTTCGTTGGATTATGAAGCAGTATGTACCCTGGAGTATTAATTCATATTTCTAGAAAGGAAGAGAATTCTATTAACCAATTCTCAGTTTACAGTTCCATTATCACTAAGGTGTTTGATTGTGCTCATACCTTTACTCCAACTTTTGAAGACAACATGAGATAGTGCAATAGTCCTGGTCATATGGGTTTCAAGTGAAGTTGCGTTTCTTTTCCTTTTTATTGTTTGAGAGAAAAGAAAACGATAACCTTCCAGAACTTGTATCATTCTCATCGTTTTATTATGTTCTTATCTTCAGTTAAGTCCGCATCATTATTCATTACCCATTTCCTTGTTTCGTTAGCCTTCCTGCTTCAGTTCTCCATGTAATGCAATTATCTGTTTCTCTGTGAAAGTGAAATGTACACGTTTTCTCATTGATATAAAAAGTATAATCCAAAAAGTGGATTGTCATTTGTTCTGTGATTATCTGCGTTACAGTAATTGCTAATGAATCTGAATAATGTTTTTTTCCTTTCCACTTTTATGTGAAGGTATTCAAAAATCAGAACACCCAGTCCCCTGAAGTAACCTCTAAAGCCATGCTGGATGATAAGGCTACTGATGATGTTAAGTCTCTAAAGGAAAAGCTAGTTGATGCTCTATCACAAATCAGGCTCAAAGAGGATTCTGTGAAGCAACATGCCAAAGTTGCAGAAGAAGCTGTATCTGGTATGAACTATGAAGTGTGATCCACCCTTTTAATTTTACGTAGTTTGAGACCTGCAACTGTAATGTAAATAACTGTGATTTTGACAAAAGAACTTCATGTTCTGATTAGTTGTTGTTTTAGCACTAATTCCCTTATTAAGTTGTTAACAAAGAAATATGCAATCCTTTTATGAAGGTACATTTATTTATGTATTTTTGAAATACAAAATCGGGGCTCCAAATGTAAGTTTCTAAATGATTTTTTTATTTATGAAGAGTTGGATGAGCAAAGGAAGCATGGAATATCCAAAACCTTTAGATCATTTCATTTGTCTACTGCGAGTACATGTTACTTAGTTTCGTGTTTCCCTTCAACAACACACTTGATACATGGGCTTCATATATTATAATACATCTCCTGTGATTTGTACTAAACAATGACTCTATGCGCATTGGCTGTCTTCCAAAATTTTCTACTCTGTTAATTTGAGTCATCATCTTTCTTGAAATGCAGGATGGGAGAAAGCTGAAAATGAGGTACTGGCCATGAGGCAACAACTTGGAGCTGTCACTCAGAAAAACTCAGCACTTGAAGATCGAATGGCTCATCTTGATTGCGCCCTCAAGGAGTGTGTGAGGCAACTTCGACAAGCAAAGGAAGAACAAGACCAGATGATTAATGATGCAGTTTGTAAGAAAACTCAAGAATGGGAATCTCTGAAGTCCGAGTTTCAGAGTGAAGTCGATTATCACTCAATTCAGCATAAAAATGCTAAAGCTGAAGTGGCTGCTTTTATGGAGAGGGTTCCTGATCTTCAATCAAATCTTGATGCCCTTTTTACAGAAAATTTAAATCTCAAGCTAGAGCTTCTCTCACTTACTGAGGAAATGAAAATAAGAATTTCTGAGAGGGATTACTGCATCCAGGCCGCTGAAACAGCTAGCAAGCAACATTTGGAAAGTTCAAAGAAATTGGCCAAGCTAGAAGCTGAGTGCCTCAGATTGAGATCCTTGGCACGTAAAGCAGCTCTATTTAATGATAACAGGTCAGCTACTGCCTCCTCCATTTTTGTTGAGTCAATTACAGATAATCAATCGGACTGCGGGGACAAGGTAATCCTACTTGAAGCTGATTTATGCAAGATGGGTATCCTAGAACCAAAGGAAACTGAACCAGGCTGCTATGACTCAACATCACATGCTTTTGTGCCTGAGATTGGTAAGTATGAGAATGAGAAAGCCCACAGACAAAACCTCGTGGACACTCATGTAGAAATTGATCTTATGGATGATTTTCTCGAAATGGAAAGGATGGTATCAGTGCCAGACCCAGAAAGTGAAATAGCATTTGTTCCAGTGAAATCTTTAGCTGCTCAACCAAATCCATTGGAGGTAACACTAAAAGCTGAGCTTCAATGCATGATCAACCGGGCAGCTGAACAAGAGGAGAAGTTAGAACATGTAGAAGCTCTGTATACGGAGGTGAACAATGCTTTGTCGGAGTGCCAAAAGAAGCTTCAGACCTCCCAAACTAAGCTGAACAAAACCGAGGAGAAATTAGAAGATGTGAAAACACTAAATGCAGAAGTTAACTGTGCTCTAGTCGAGTGCCAAAAGCAGCTTGAGATATCACAAACTAAGTCGAAGGAATACGAGGAGAAGTTGGTGGAGCTGAAAATGCAATTAGCACTGACAAATGAATCTAGGCAAGCTGCTGAGGAATTAGCAAAGGCCGCAAGTGCTCAAAAAAAAGTAGCAGAAGCGAGACTTGTAAATGTTGAAGCAGAAAAGGAATCGTTGCTTGTAACAGTGAGATTCTTAGAGGGTGAAATTGAGAAAGAAAGATCTCTATCAGCTGAAAAGTTAGTTAGATGCCAAATACTGGAGGAAGAGCTTTCAAGAACTAAAACTGAAGTTGAGAGCAAAGAGAAGGCTTTGCTGGCTGAATATCTTGTTAAATGTGGAAATTTAGAAGATGAGCTCTTGAAAACTAAAACTGAGTTGAATCAGGCAACTAGCAAAATGGCGGCTCGTGAGTTCAAAGTTGACCAGGTAATGTTCAGCCATTAACACATTATCTGTCTTGCTCCTTGTGAGAAAGCTAATACTAGTTATATACAAGAGACATGAGCTAGTTTACTGAACGTTAGTAAGTGTGATTTGATTGAAAATGCTCAATTTGAAAAATGGAAAGAGTCAATATACCTTTTACTAATCCTGAAAATTATTTTGGAATATGGACAGCTGGGAGCTTGAAATTTATATTCTTTTCTTAGCATTTTTTTGTATCTTCTGGTCAAGCGTCACTGATACTTATTTATTTGTATAAACATTTAATGACTGCCTACTGTTTGTGGTTATAATCATGTTTTTTGGTTTCTGTCTGATTGTTTGATCTCTGCTGTGTTCTCATCTGCCAGGAAAAGGAATTGGAAATTGCTGCACAACAGTTTGCAGAATGCCAGAAAACAATTGCTTCTCTTGGCAGGCAGTTGAGATCACTTGCCTCACTAGAAGACTTTATACTTGATTCTGAAAAGTCATTACAGACCAGTGACGATTTATCACATAGGCCAGAACAAGGCACGGATCTATCCAATTTGCATTCGAACAAATTGCGAATGCCCGAAAATGATTCTGAGCTCTCTATATTTCAGAGGCCTATCATTCAAGTGTTGTACGAGTTAGAAGAGGCAGCAATGCTGCATTGTCAAGCAACCTGAACCGTGCTTCTGACTGGAGCAAAGCTGCATTGACCTCAAGAGTTAGAGAGCAGAAGGTGAAATGAATGCTCTCTCTCTTATTTCCCCAATTGATGAATCACTATAAGTATGATTATAACAGTATATACTATACTTCAATGGACTTTCTAGTGTAAATTGGCGAGAAGTATCTGATAGATTTTATGGAATGCCCATAATCTTCATGGAATAATGGCATAGGAATTTCTTCAAGCTTTAGGAAATGCACGCAGAAGCAAGACCCAAGACCCATATGCTTGCAAGATCATGCAGTATAATTTTATTGAATAATTTAATTCTGTGGCCATCTAACTCCTAAAACACCATCTTCACATATGATTCCTCCACTTATGAGAGACGTGTTGCAAGCTCAGCACCTGTTGAGATTATTATGTACTATATATATATATATACTTTTGAAACTTATATGGAGTTATGTGGCACTTCCTTCTTACTGAGAAGATCATAAAACACTTGTGGTTTCTTGTACTCCGCCATGCACAAAGCCTACAGGTAAGAATGGTTGCTAAAATAGTGGTGTATACAATGCAGCAATAACTATGGAATAGCAAATGCAATAAAAGGAACATGTTACATAGAGAGATTGGTATGACCTGTACAGCAGAAGCTATTTGGATGAGCAACGGTTCGGACCATGGTTTTCCGATGAACTGCAGACCAATAGGTAAACCCTCTTTGTCATATCCAACCTGATCAGAACAGGCCACGGATATCACAACTGCCAGCCATTAACATTAGTGAAAAGATTCAAGTTCATACTGGAACCGTTATGGCTGGTAACCCCAAGAAATTTCCAGCTATCTGATACCGCACAAGGGCAGCTGCAATTTTCGGAAACTAGTCAGCAATGCCTCCATTCCCAGGTAGTATATATATGAAAATGAGAAAGAAAAGCAAGGTTCCTCAAGGGATCCCAGATTCCATTTAAGGACATTGTTACCTCCATTTACATAGTCAAGTTCTCCAGTTTTCAGCGCGTCATTCATTACTGAATATGCAGTCACACTGCCAAAAGCAAATCAAAATTCTTATCATCATAGTTTTTATTTTACTGTATTAGGATTTCTTTTTATGCCCTCCTAAGTTTCTTATCCTCCTAGGCATAGGCGGATCCACCGGGGCTGCCTATGGTAAAAAATAAATTTATATTTATAATTTCAACGAAATTTTTAATTTTGCCCCCAAATTCAATCCAAGATTTTTATTATGTAATTTTGCCCCCCCAGACAAAAAATGGCTCCGCCATTGCTCCTAAGCTCCTACGTTACGATATGATAGAGTTAGCCTAGAGTCAAAAGAATATTTTTGAGGCTGCTACGTTACCAATTTAAATGAAAAACTCATTTGTAGACCATATGAAGAAGCAAATGACAGTAGAAAGCTTATGTGGAAATTTGGAGTTACCCGGTCGTTGGGCAGACAATAACATCTGCCTTGGCAAATATTTTCTTATGAAACTGCATCTGTCGGTTCCTGCAGAGTACGAGTGATGTCTCATTATCTCAAACAAGTTGAACTATGCAATATCTGAAAGTTGCACCTGCAGCTGGAGTACCTGATTCTTTGAGCATTTAGATACTCCTTGCTGTTGAATGCACCATAAACACTGAGTGCAACTCTTACATCCCATCCCGACTCTCCTCTGTCTCTGTACACAAAGAAAATGAAGCAAGGGTGTCTTTGTCAGTCCAATACAGTTTACAGATTGTAATGAAGCAAGGTTGTGTTTTGCTTACACTTTTTTAAGATACGAACTGATCGATGAGCTACACTCAGAACCTATAGTCAGATAATGTGCTAGTCGCATGACTTCAATTTCTGGAATAGTAACCTCCACAGTCTTCCCAACAAAACAAAATGCATACATATTAAACACTGCAACCAGACATCTGACTGGAAGCAAATGTATGAGCATAATTTTTTAGAACCAGCAACCAGAAGACAAGACAAGACCAACCGTCGGGGGATAGAATTTCTCACCTCCCACCCATAACGCTTACGAAACTGGGTCAGGGCATTGGAACAACAATTTCTGATTTCGTCACTACAATCATTGAACCACTGGAAGGAATTGATAAGATTCCTCAATCATATTGATTATATCTCAAGTCTTAACTAAACATTTTATATGTAACAAAAAAAAAAAAACAGAAATGATAATGTGGTCAACAAAAGGAATGGGAACTGACCTCTCCATACTTGGCCATTTTGATATTGGATACAACATCTGCCAGTCGCGGTAAACATACTCTAGGCTGGTCATTATTAAAACATGAAATAGTTGGCTTACAATTTCCAAATCATGGATAAATAAATCAGTAACAACTCAAGAAATATGGCAGCAGAGGAGTTTGAGAAAACTATTGATTGGTTTAAAATGTTATATGGCTGATAAATAAACTAGTACCGCTTCTACTGCTGGCTGGGCTGATGGAGGCTGGCCACTGATAGCCGCATAGCTGGAAATGAGGAACCACTATTAGCTGTACTATGAGCATCATTTTCAACTACTTATCAATTAAGTTCAACTGAAGTCTCACACAATTAAAGCATCTTCAACAGTTCCTGCCAGAACTCCAACCATCCCAACTGTCCAGTTCAGAGGAATGACACTGAAAAAACATATGTTATAGTATGTTACCTTTACAATCTTGACATATTCTAGATACTAATTGGAGTTTTTATGATTTTAACTGTCAATCAAGTCACTCATGAACATACCCAGAATGAGGCACACGCCGAAATGTTGGTTTGAAACCAACAACCCCACAGAGGGCTGCAGGCATTCTTACAGATCCAGCCCAAAACAGATTGACTAACGTAAGTGTAAAGGAAATAAAAGGATACAAATACTAAGTATGTGAACTACAGATGTTCTGTGCAGCGTCGAGCAACTACTACGTCAGAACTCAGTCATAACACGGACCGCATTCTAAGTCCAACGTTGCTTCTAACAACATTATATTGCATGTCAAGTAGGGATATCAGGAGGGGACTAAAAGAAAATGTTCACCAATCTCCCTTAAATCCAACAAAACACGAATATTTTACCTCCTCCATCGACACCTAGAGCTGCTGGGCATAGCCCTGAAGAAACAGCAGCAGCAGAACCACTGGAGGAGCCTCCAGCGACTTTGTTCTTATCGTACGGATTTCTAGTAGCTCTGCGACCGTCGAAGTTCAGTAAATTTGCCGTGCTACCTATGTGTTAATAGAAGACTTAACATTTCAGAACTCAGCTTAAAGAACTCACATACCCATAATGGGGATTTATTCCACTTGTTCCTGCACCAAGCTCATGCATATTTGTCTTTCCAACAATGATAGCACCGCATTGCCTGAGATGGCGCACGCAGCACGCGTCTTCCTTACATGATCTCACTTTGTGCAACCACTTTGTACCTCCTGAGAAAACCATTTCAGATGAACACATTGCATTCTACAATTTGTTCTACTTTTATGTTCCATCATTTGTTGTGAAAAAAATGTCCATTTCATCTCAGTACCGGTAGTTGGATATGGCAAACAGTCGATTTCATCTTTAACTGCAATCGGAACTCCATCAAGAACAGAAATCTGCTTCCCTGTGATCAGAGCAAGTTGAAATGATGAGGCGAAGTACCTTTACTTATGACTACTGGTTCAGTGTTTGTCCTAAAGTTTACTAGTCCTCGCCAAATTTCTTTAGAATCGGTATGGCCTCAGTTTCTATGACAGTCTTTTGTGGAGTGTATCTTGACATGTTTAATCATTGTAATTATAAAAAAAAAAAACACAGGTACCTTGTTTGTACCGAAGAGTTGACTCAGTAGCTTGTCTTAAAATATCTTCGAAATTGGAGTTTATGAAGAAGGACATCTGGAATGAAGGACTGGAAGAATGGCGCACTGCAGCAATAAATTGTTCTGCAACCTGCATCAAGTGCATTGCACAAGCAGAATTTATATCAGTTCATTGAAGTTGATACAATTCTTATGAGTTGTAAACAGTATGAATTACCATCAAAGGAGTGATTTCTGAAGAATTATAAGCATGTGAATAATCCATTATTGTCCATCTGTGGAAAGCGGACTTTGGGAAATCTGCCGACTTGACTGCAACTGAAGGCAAACAGGCAACGGCCTGCTTAACTTTTTCCGCCGGAGATGCATCAGGACTGATGCATATGATATCTTCTTTCTCTTCAGCATCTAATAATGAAAAGGAAGACAGTGTTTTAAGGTAGCTTAAAATTTGTTCACAGTGATATAAAAAATAACTGCTGATCAAGATACCTTCAGAAGGATGTATGGGAACATAGAGTGGTGATTCCTCCATTTCTGCAAATGACACAAGCTGCAAAGGTGGACTAACTTGTTAACTCACCTTTGCGAGAGTCCATTGTCAAGAAGTTTCATTTGTTTGTCTGAGGACTAGTAATAAACAGTCAAATCCTTTTTCCCTTTCCTCTACCTCTACCTCTCCTTCTTCATTGCTCTATACAAATTTGTTAGATTGCATAATTTGAGCCAGAACATATTGGAGTTGTTAGGTGAATTAGGCAGTCATTGTCAGCCATAGCATTCGAGGAAACGTCAATTCACATTTTTCAATTATTAGGTACCAAAGTAGCATTGTGGAACTAAGGAGATGAGCCTTAATGCTAGAGTAAATATCGGGCCTACATTATTTCTAGCACACTGCCTTAAATTCTGAAAGAAAACAGATCACCAACACCTTGCTTAGAGAAACTGAACTATCAGTTTCTTCGAACGAACTAATCTCCAACATGATTTGCCCCCCTACTACTCATCAGGACTCACGGATTTCACACATTCATTCAACACGTCAACTAGTTGGCATTTTACTTTTTCCACCCACCACTTTGATGCTGACTACAACCCTGCTTTATGCCAATTAATAGTCGGTAAGGCAAGAAAGGCCCTAGTTAATAGCATCACAGAAAATGGCATGTAAAGACAACAAAAAAGAAGAAGAAAATGAACTTAATGCAAGCAAGTCAATCAAAATCTGAAATGGGAAAATCGTTCTGCATAAAGGAACCGAAAAAGATAACTCTGTCTTGGTGAAACGTGATGCATTTTATCTACTCATGCAACAACCCAGCTTTAAAGCCTCACACCTGCTCTTCAAACATACATTAAAAAAGCTACTCTTTTCTTCCTAGTAGTTCAATAATGCTTCAACTTCACGCATGACACGCTCCATTCTCTGCTATCAGTAACATTTTTTTTTTAAATATTTTTATTTTATTAATAGTGTTCCAAAAGACCTAGAGTTCGGAGAGCCTACAAGGGGTGGCACGAGGCCTATGACGTGGCTCGAGAGCCTACAAGTGGGTGGCACGAGGCCTAGGGCGCGGCTTGAGAGCCTACACGTGCTATCAGTAACATGATACAAATTTCACAGCATATACAGATGCATTTTCATTCCCATCAACTTAAAACTGAAGGGTAAATAATGGAAAAGGTTTAGTACCTTGTGAACTCGATTCTTGGCTATCAGTAAATAGAGCAACACGGTTCCAATAATTCTCAACTCCAAACACCAGGCGAACACCTTGACAACAAATCCGGCCATTCGAGGAGCTGAAAAGTCCGAATGAATCCATCAAAGTTGAAACAGACAGAGTGAATCTATCTGTACCCTACTGTATATATCCTAGTCAAATCCGCGAACGAAGCAAATGGTGATGATAATAAAAGATCCTCAGAAACTGACTGAAGTCAGTCTCCAGAACAGAATAGTAAGTAGTAACTGATAAACTTTGGTAGGAAACGGATTACTAGTTGATGGAAGAGTGTGAGAGGAGGCAGAAGAAATTGATTACCTTTGACATCGGCTTTGAGATAGACGTGGTTGCTGTTGGGGCCGAGATCGATGTCGTCCACGGGCTTGTAAACGGCGCCATCGGCCTTCAGAAACCCCATACTCAGACAGAGCAAACTCAGAGTTGGAGATATAGTGCAGGCGCCAAAACTACCACCCCATGCTATGTCAAACCAATTATTTATATATTTATTATAAGGTGTTATGATCCTCCAGCTGCTTCCATCATCATTATTATTAGGGATAAAACTCAAAAGTACAACAACATTCTGATAACCAAATAACGAAATTTTCGCACACAAATCTAATTCTTATAATAATATTAGATTTGGAATGTAATGATAAATTTTAATTTAGAAAATCAGTCCAATTTTTTTTCCATTGCACCCTTTTTGAAAATTATGATAATTATGACTGCAATTGGGTAAGCGGTGATAGTTCAGGGCTCCTTTTGAGTTTTTCCCATTATTATTATTATGTTTATTTTTTTCTGATTTAAAATAGAAACAGCCAAACAGCCAAATTAATTGCAGAAAACTGAAAATAATATAGTTTTTACTTATTATACACTTATATTTAGTTTATTGTTGTAAAATCGCAAAACTACGTTTTCTTTTTTCTTTTCAGTAACAACTGATATTTTTTCTCGTATATTTTAATTTTTCGTCAAGTCAATACCTCTCTTAGCATATAATTAAATGACACAAATTATTCGTACAGGGGGGTTATGTTGCAGGTCCTCGTTAGATGATTGAGCTTTCTAATAATTTCAAGATTCTTACATGGGCCAACAATTCTGTTACACAATTTATTGGTGTTCAAAAACCAAAATACAAGAACGAAAAAGAATTTTAGGATCATTTGATCAGATTCCGGGTAATTTGAAATGGTTGTCTCAAATTTGGTAAGAATGACTACCCACTAAGATCAGTGGTTTTTTTTTTGTGTGGAAGTTGTATTTTGATATACTGCCTGTTGATTCAGTGAAAAGGTGTATGTTTGGCCTCTTGATGCAGCTGCTCTGAGTTGCATCAATGTGAAACTCTTGAGCACATTTTTATTCAAAACATGGTTGCTACAAAAATATGGCTGTAGGTAGCCAGAATCGTGAACTTGTCCAGGGGCCTTTCACAATTCAAGGCTTGTTGAGTAATTGGATTGCAACAGGGAGCAGCAGTTATGGGCAGATTAAAGCCTTGCTGGCCAATTGGGTGTCCGGAAAAGATTGTTGGCGCCGAGACCGAACTGACGCGATGACGTGTGAGTGGTCGTTTGCTTGTTTGTGTTGGCCGGCTTGCTGCTCGCGCGGCGAACTGTCGACACTCTCATCTTATCAAAGCCCATTGTGCGCGTGGCGCCCGATAAAAGTTGGATTCTTGTGTTGGCGACCAAACGGATGATGGTACTGTCCAAATCTTGATGCTTAATATTCCACCGATCGCCGCACCGCGGCGCTAGGCGGACGTCGAAGCCGTCCCTTCTTAGCCCTCATCCCTCTTTCGGGAGATGGGGAAGTTGGATGTCTGGTTGTTGCCTCGGATGCAGAGCATGAAGCGGGCGTGTTGGGTGCAAGCCCTCACTGCCCATTCGGAGCTCGAAGTGGCCCGGACCAATTGAACGCCCACCGATTTCGGGTTTTGTCCTGCCGATCTTTCGGTCAAGGCTCTGTCCGAGATCAGAGTCTGCCGATGAATGCTACCTGGTTGATCCTGCCAGTAGTCATATGCTTGTCTCAAAGATTAAGCCATGCATGTGTAAGTATGAACTAATTTAGACTGTGAAACTGCGAATGACTCATTAAATCAGTTATAGTTTGTTTGATGGTACCTGCTACTCGGATAACCGTAGTAATTCTAGAGCTAATACGTGCAACAAATCTCGACTTCTGGATGGGATGCATTTATTAGATAAAAGGCCAACGCGGGCTTTGCCCGTTGCTTTGGGGATTCATGATAACTCGATGGATCGCACGGCCTTAGTGCCGGCGACGCATCATTCAAATTTCTTCCCTATCAACTTTCGATGGTAGGATAGTGGTCTACTGTCACGCCCCTAAAGTCGGATCTGATCCGACTTGGCCGATTTACTCAATCGGGGGCCAAGTTGGATTAATCCGGATCAGATCCAGACTGATCCGGATAAGTCGGAGGACTTACCTGGCGAGGAAGACCAGGACCTTGACCGCTGGGAAGGGCCAAGGCAGGATCAGCCCTGGGTCGGGCTGGATCACTCGGAAGGCCGTTGGCGGATTTATGGGCAGGAGGCTCAGCGGGATCTGGGCGTTTCGAGGCGCTGGGCGGATTAAGTGTTGGGAGAACACTTGGGCAACGCACTGCAGTGGGGGAAATGGGCTTTATATAGCCTAAGTTGGGAAGAGGCACTCACTTGGCGAAGGGGCACGAGTGGTGTCCGTTCGGCAAGGGTTGCACCTGTTAGGAAAGGGTGCATCTCTTAGGATTTTTTGTGTATAAATACTGGCGTTGTAGAGGCAAATAAACCAGATCGTGTAATCCTTGTTTTGTACACACTTGAGAGCAATAAAAGTCAAGCAAAATTTCCCTTAAAAAAATGTAAAGTGCGGGCAATACGTGGCATTTTGGATGTAACAGCAGTGACAGTCTTAGAAATTTTAAGTTGGATGTATACCAATTACTTCATAAAATTTTTTAAAATAAAATTCTATAAATACTATAGTTGAATTCAAAATGTATTACATCATCTCAAAAAGGTTATAAACATTATCGCTTTTTTGAGTTTCATTTTTTTTTTAAATTTTATTTTTATTGATCTTGATTGAACTATTAACTATTTTAAAATGAAATATGAAAGTTTTGTTTGAATTGAGGTTGCAAATATTTGAATTTATATTTTATTTAGGTTGAATCTGAGTGGACAGTTATCCCCATTATCCACCCGGTGTTGCCGCCGTTGTGTAAGGGATATTTTGGAGTAGCAGAGTGTGAGGCCAGAGTGTTGAGAAGTAAATTTTTAAATGTGAAAGGCCAGAGTGTGGGGTTCTGAATGAGTTTTGTGATGGTATGGGTCATTATTACTGAAATAATGTGGTGTTGTTGGTTAGGTTAAGTTTAGTGATGGGTGCGAGTCTATGACAGCAACAAAACTAAATTTTTTTAATTTTACAATAAAAAAAATTGACATATATTATTGAGATGATTTTGGAATTATAAAAATAAATAACATAATATTTTAAACTGAATTTATGTCTTAAAAATATAAATATAAATTTTTTAAATTGTTTAAAAAATAAAAATATAGTATTTTTATATTAAATTAAAAATAATTTAATCTGAACCAGCTAGAATTCATCCCAACTTATTTTCAGCTCACACGTGTATAAATTGTGGCTTCAACATTTTTTCAGTGCCGGTCCCGAGTTAGTGCGGTCCCTATAATGTACCAGATACATTTATGCATAATTAAGTTGCACGTCGATTCCCAAGTCGATTTGATATGGCATGCTTACCTAACTTCTACTCTCTTTGTTCTCTTTTAAATGCCACTTAGATTAAATTTTTTTATCCATTTTTATTTGTCACTTAATAATTTTAATGTATATTTAATATCAACAACTACCTTAAAACGTCAAACATTAATCACTTCTTTAATATAATCAATAAAAAAATCATTCATCACCAATAAAAATCTATCAATTTTACTTTTTGCACGAATTTTTTTTAAAAAAACACCAACCGCCCACTCATTAAATCTGTTCAACCGCTAATATTTACTTCACTTTAATCTACTCAAATTAACCTTAAACGACATGTATTAGATGACGGAGGGAGTATATCATACTCTCTCCGTCCTCTAATACATATCATTTAAGATTAATTTGAGTAAATTAAGATGAAATTAATGCTAGCAGTTGGACAAATTTAATAAGTAGGTGATTAATATTTTTTTGAAAATGTTCGTGCAAAAAGTAAAATTGATAGATGATTACTGGTGAGGAATGTATTTTTTATTGATTGTCATAATGAAGTGATTAATGTTTGACATTTTAAGATAGTTGTTGATATTAAATATGCATTGAAAATTGTTAAGAGATAAATAAAAATGAATAAAAAAAATTAGTTAAGTGACATGTAAAAAAAGACAAAAAGTGTTAGACAGGTGGTTTATGAAGCTCGCGTATTGTATGTGCCTTAAAGTGAAACTGGCAATGGGCAGGTACGAAATAGTTGTAGCTGATGCTGCGGCACATGTGTTCTAGAATGTGGTAGAAGATTGATTGATTACGTGTTGTTTAGGCTTTACTCCTTCCATCCTCTAATACATGTCATTTAAGGTTAATTTGAATAGATTAAAATGAAGTTAATGTTAGTGGTTGAACAAATTTAATAGGTAGGTGGTTAATAATTTTTTGAAAAAGTTCGTGCAAAAATAAAATTGATAGATGATTATTGGTGAAGAATGTATTCTTTATTGATTATAATAATAAAGTGATTAATGTTTGACATTTTAAGGTAATTGGTAAGTGACAAATAAAAGTGGACAAAAAAATTTGATTAAGTGACATATAAAAGAAGACAGAGAGAGTAGTTGTTAGTCATAGTCTTCAACTAATGCTACTTGCTTAGGTTGCTGAGTAGTGCATTTTCATTAAATGAATGAAAATGATTCAGCAGTGCCCTGACAGCCGCAAATCTCTTTAAATGCTGTGAGCCACAAGTTCCATGCTGTGTACTAACTCACGCCCCTCCCCCCTAACAATCGTAGAGCAAATGCGAAATTCAACAACAATTATTATTTCTCCATGTCAGCTTCGTTTTTTTTCTCATATTTTGAGCAGAGACAATAAATAAAAATTGCAAACTGCAGGGGTTAAAATTTCAGTTCAAAGGAAAAAAATGTTGTGGCCTGAGTGTTGGTTAATCTGCAACGGAGGATAGGGAAATAGGCAACTAATACAGTGAGTAGCACTTGTTAGATTTAGTACATTGATTTGATTCATGCTCTTATTATTTTATAATTTCAATTAAAGTTTACACATGGTGATGATTAGTGTTGTATTATGATTGAAATTAATGGCTCTTATCCTATTAAAGTTAAAAAAAATTAAGGATCAAGTGTTTATGAAGAAACTTAAGAGTCTATGATTTTTGTACAATTGAAATGTCCATATTAGGAGCATAAAGCCCAAAAGTCTAAGAGAATTAAAGTACTGATGTCACTGTATACTTTTTTTTTTCATCAAATTTTGTTTGCCTCACTGTATTCTTTCATCGCTAAAGGTAATGAGTTTCGTTGCTAAAGACGAACCTTTCGTCGGTAAACATGACAACACCGTCCATCATCTTCAAGATATCAGTTTGATCACCGCAGGAAACGAAAAGCATATAACCCAGAAAGCATCTTACAGCTGAACATCAGATTGAATCCAAGAAGCAACCTGGAAGCTTAACAGCAACTGAAGGAAGTGGTGGAGACGAAGCTCACATATTCAACCGAAACGGAGCACAGCAGTTTTAAGAAGCCTCAGCGGGCGGCTGGGTCACTCCAACCTTAACGAGCAGCTTGCTGAGCTTCTCCGGAGAGCAGACCTCGTACTTCACAGCGCCGGAGGGACCGAAGAACACTTCAGCCAGTTCCAGCTTGTCAGAGGTGAGGCTGGTGCTGTCCATGGTCTTGCTCAGAACCTTGAGCGCGAGCTGGACGGCTTCGTCCCTCGTGATCTCATCCTTGTAGTCCTGCTTCAGCATGGACTGGGCGGCCTGGTTGTTGGCCCCGATGGCCGCTGCCTTCCAGCCAGCGTACTTGCCGCTCGGTCGCTCATGTAGAGCTGGAAGCTGTAGTTCTTGTCCCACCCCGCGAAGAGGAACGAGACGCCGAAGGGGCGGAGGCCCCCGAACTAGTGTAGAGCTGGAAGCTGTAGTTCTTGTCATTGTATAATTTAAGTGGTCTTATTAAGTTAAGAAGTTTGAGAGTATGTGGGAATTACAATAGACAATCTCATGCACTATATATACTCTCTTATGAATCCTAAATAATACACTTAGAAAAACACAAAATACTCATTGGAGAAATTCTCCTATATCATCAAGGAGCAAGCTACAAAGGTATAAGATCAAACAAAGAAAACACATAGGATCATTCAATCCATTGCTACGAATCAAAGTAAGTCTCATATTTTTCTCAATTATGTTTCAATTCTCATCATCCATACTTGGTTGATTTAGAATGTTTTAAGATGATTTTGAGTTATCGCTTCTGCATTACAATCATACATCAAACAATATTGTATTGATCTACTATTGATTTTTGATGTTTTACTTTACAACACTGCCCTTAAAATTCACAGCAACATATTTCCTATTCCACATACTGTAAAACATTGAACGCACAGCTGCGGTGAATTATGCATGTATTTATAATGTCGACCGGTTTGCTTGTTTGTCCCAAGCTTATTTGATAGGATTATTTATAGAGGATAGCTTCGTTACATTTTATGCTAGGCCAGCAGCATCTTTTGGGATTTTGTATACAACTTTGTTCTACTGCTAATCAGTTACTTGTCAGCTGTCACCGAGCATTTACAGATCCTATCACACTGTTTTTTTATCAGTTGTTAAAACTACAGATAAGAAGTCAAATACTTTATTGCTGCTGTTGGAGTGTTTGGTTTTCTCTAGCTCTCTACTGGGACAACTCAACCATTTATGGTTTCAATTACTGCAGCCCCACATTTCCCCACTCCCATTTCTCATCAAATGTAAGTTTAGTTTTGAGAAAGCTTTGCTGATTGCCTGATTCGTAGGTGATAGAGAATAAATAAGTCGGTCTATATTATATGTGATTCACCCGATTTTTGATTGTTCAAGAATGTTATTGAATGATTTTAACTAGTTTTCATAGTTCAGGACGGTTTTAGGTCTTAGTGTGAAAATGTGCTAATAAGAGTTTATAGATCAAAAGACGGACAAAATTGGATTGAAGCACAAAAGCCACCATCTAGCCTAGTGCCCAGCCGCACGCTGCATGCGCGGAGAAGTGTCGAGGAGCAGACGCGTATCACCAGTAAGAAAGAAGCAAGAACACAGACTTGGCAGAGGTTGTGCGCATGGCTGAGCATGCGGTTGATCCTGGGTTTGCATGCAACACGCTATTATCGGGTCAGCAAAACTAAATAAATTTCAAGGGTCGTATCTTTCACACAAGATATTCGATTTTGATGATTCAAATGGCTACCCAAGGAGAAAACAATTATCTTCAATTTTTTAAAAGGAACCGAAGTCTAATTCTAGGTGACATGTGCCAACAGAGCCAACAAAGTCGGTGCCTAGAACTTTCCAAAATTTGACTAGAGATAATATTTCTGATTTCCATATCATTATCGAATCGATTATCCAGAGAATCTCTACGAGATATACATCAGAGATACTTGGCAACACGTACAGACAAAGAGAGGAATCCTAATGCTACTTAGATTAATGTTTGAAAAATTACTATTTAAAGAGGTTTTCACCTCGTATTCAAGATATCAAGCTTCCTCTTTGGGGGTTCTCTCTTTCAAGTCCGAATTCTCTATGGGTTCACTCCCTAGGTTGCTAGTGGAGGGCAGCAAGGGAAGTCGCTAGATGCATGAGCAAGTTTGCTCTGTATTAATGTTAGTGAAAGGATCTGCCCAAATTTTGGATGAAAGCCAAGCTTGGCCCACCTTTATTGCCCTAATATTCGTGAACATCTCATTCAAGTGTCATTGGTTATTAGGAAGCCTTAGATCATTCTTCTTCTCGGACTCAACAATGAGCAATTCTAGTTTGTTGAGCCTCGCGTTTAACCCAACGCGACACTCTGGGTCAATATCGACTTCAGATCGACACTGAGGTACATAATACATGGTTCCTGGTTGTAGCTCATATTAGTGGATGGTTCTGATTTCTTCTTCTGCATTTGAATCTTGTTAGTATGGAAAAACTTTAGCATTATGACTGTAGTTTAAGTAGATTTCATACCTCATGATTTTATATCTTCTTGGTTGCTCATAAATCTCTTCTTGTTGTCTTGGCAAGTTCTCGTAGGTCATGTATCTTGGTGATGCTCACATTGCCATCTGTATTTCCTGTCTTGCTGCCCTCTTCTCCGCGTGTCTCTAATAAAGTATCTCCCACTCACTCTCGACTAAAATTTGTCCATTCTCAAACACTAAATCCATACACTTGGTGGATGATCATAACATTCATAAATTTTAAATAGGCAACAAGAATTAAGAAAAAAATCAAGATTTAACTAGTAAAAAGTAAATATTAATAAAAGTTCTACTTCAAAAAATATTTACCAAAAGCTAAGGTCAGCAATATATGCACAAGTTAGGAATTTTTTTTTTAAAATAACAAAGAAAGTTACTAAAAACGCAAGTCAACATCTATCCCTCGCAACAACGCTTAATTGATAACATCATCATTGAGGGTGTCATGTAAATAAAAACATATCCTCACTAGAAAGCAGTAAGTTAAGGTTGAATCCAGATGGATAAAGTATCTCCCAAGTTAGTAAATAAATAAAAGAGAATAAAAATATAAAATTAAGGGGAAGTTTATATGATTAGGGTGAAACATGCAATAACGTAAGATTATAAAGAAAAAAAGTAGAGAAATCAGAAAATAGATGCGTAACTTGGGTGACTAACTTGTAATTGTGTTGATAATCGATTATAGAGATAAACTCATGTAGTGAACCAAACGAAGCAAAATATATGACTTCATGCACTAGAATACAATGGCAAAGCGTAAACAATTGCTCCAACCAATATCATCATACTCATTAGCCACTGATTCAAATTTTATATGCCAACATATGAGATAGAAGCACAGAGAAAGAATACACATATTACAAAACAGTGGTAGGGAAAGATAATCCAGCCCTAGATTATCTAGAGCATATTTACCACATATACATGCACATCACAAGTTTATTTTCTACTCGACTAATTGGTATTGGTTATAGCCATCACAATTAGATTAGCGATGGAATAATTGCACGAGAACATACACAAAGGTTGTCATGTTATACTATGAACTAACATTCATAAGATTAATCTCAATAAATATAAAATGCAAAACATGAATTTTATTAAAAACATATATCTCGCAACGTCATATTACAAGCTATCACATTTGAAATACACAAAATAAAGTAAGTAGGATAAATTCTCACATGCCAAACTTGCTTCTTCTTCCGACGACTGTCCTTGCTGCCCTTCACTGGCTTTGAGAGCGAATTTAGGCGAGAATTCAGATTTGATAGAGAGAACCCCAAAGAGGAGGCTTGATGGTTTGAGTGAGGGGGTGGAGACCTCTTTATATAGTAATTTTCCAAACACTAATCTAAGTACGTTACGACTCTTCTTTTTGGAAAGTCCTTGTATGTGTTTCCAAGTATCTATGATGTATATCTAGCAGGAATTTCATGGATAATCAGTTTGATAATGATATGGATATTAGAAATATTATCTTGAGTTGTTGGAAAGATTTTGGACACCGACTTTGTTGGCTCTAGTGGAACACATCCGTCAAGATGTAGACTTCGTCTCATCTTAAAAAGGGAAGATCTTTGTTTTCTCTCCATTTGAATCATCAAAATTGGATATCCGATACGAAGTTTATGATCCTAAAAAAATATTAAGTTTTTCTGACTCGAGTTTAGGAAAAAAAAAAGAATGTCGCACACAAATCTAGGATCCATAGTGGTTCAGCAGTGCGCGCAACCAACTGCTGAGTCAGCTTATTGACTTCTTTCTTATTTGTGAGACATGTATGCTCATTGCCACAGCACTTTCTTATCATGGATACACTTACTCTTAATCGTCCTCGAGCAAGTAATAAAACCCAAGGAGTATAAGATAGTACATAATGTATCCCACCCAAACCTGCAACTCAATCCACATGACATGTATCCAACAAATAATCATGATAAAGCCAAATTCATTAATATCAACCTTATTTAGCTTTTCTCTACGCACTTGTCTTCTCATACATAATCTCTTCTTAAGAATAATCAATAATAATAATACCAATAATTTGAATATGGAGGAAAATGCATACTAGCCATGCGAAAATACTGCATACCCTTCACCTATCATTATATATATAGATACCCAAATTGAAATTTTGCTTCACATCTGTGGGATATCAACCGGAGACTTAGAACATAAGTTCATATTTAGAGGAGTTTGATAGTTTAAACTTTTATATGATATGCGAGAATAAAATAGTTTCCGTACGACTCTCTTTATCTTTTCTTTTTTTGAAGTATCTTTCAAAACTTTTTTATTTTCTCTATTTTTTTGACCTTTTATGGTCAAGAGATTTTTTTGGGAAAGAGCCACGTCATCAAGAGATAATAGGTCACCCATAAAACAAAATATATGGGAAAACAATTTTGAAATGGGTATCAACTTGTAAGCAATACTCAACCAAACCATATAAAGACACAATCATTAAAGATTACTTCAATCCAAGTATCAATAGGATCAGATAAGGATTTTTTAAGCTCTTCAAGGTCTTTGACCGAACTTATGTCTAAACTACAAAATTTGTCAGATCCTACATGGAAAACAATCATTAAAATACAATAACAAACATTAAGCAATACTTGGATTTTTAAAAATATTTCAAATTTATGATGTTAAATTTGACTCAATTAAAAATAAAAATGCATAAAATAAATAAAAGAGAAAAGAAAAGATGCAGGGAATGAAAGATTCAGAAAAATGCAATTTGGTCAAACCGAACCTCTTGAGCCGCACACTGACTGATCCGGTTGTGAGCATGACATTTCTTCTTGCGCACGACTTCTTTGGATACATTCCCGGGAGATGATGATCTTGGTTGCGCACGTAGCATACTAACTATGCGCATCCAGTTTCTTGAATCTTTAATTTTTTGCGCTTTTCTGCAAAAATCCCGCACTATAACTTTTTGTAATCATTGAAAACATAGTGAAACAGTGTTAGTGCGCATAAAAGATATATTTAAGATAACAAAGTCAAAACATCATTATGTCAAATATCTATTTATGCAGACACATGATATAAAGGGCAAGATTAATGTAAAGATACTACTCCTAGGTCTGCATTGGTGCTGATGGGTTTGATGGTGTGTCACGATCATCTTTAATGAGCAGTCGTGCACTAATTTATAAAGTAGCGCTCGCGTCTCCTTTGGCTCCCTCGCTCGAGCAGCTATCCTACATCGATAAACATCTTGCACAACCCCGCTCTTAACTTGACATGGTCAAACTTGGTTAATCACTAATAAGACTGTCATTAAGACTCTTATGCAAATAAATTTACACAATCTGATTGCACTAGTTAGTAGCAAGTACATCAGGGTCGAACCACAAAGACTGAGTTGCGAACTTATATTACTAAGACAACTTAAATAGTAAATACAATAAAAAGACTCAAAAGTATTGGGAGTTTTGAAATAATGATGCAAGTAAAGATAAATATTTAGGTAAGAAATTAGATAGGAAAAGCATGTAGTTCAAGTGACTTTCACTTATGAGATTAATGATCCTGATATCAAAGATTAAATCATGCTCATGTACTAATTCAGCAAAATATACATTTATAGCACAAAGTGTAGTCAGTTACTCCTATTCTACATCCATCATACTCTTAAGCCATAGATATATATATGTCTAACATGTTATAATAGGGTACCAACCTAGAAACAAGACATATGCAATTATGCTGATGTGATAAAGAATTCAGACTAACTAAGATGCTTTCGTAGAACTAAGGACATTTTATCATATATGCTTTTTTTAATTGAAACTTGGCTTTCACTGTGCAATTAAGTCTTAGTGTCTAAGTTTTGATAATGCATATTTTGACCCTATATATATGTCAATGAACATTTTAGGGATCAGTTGCAGTCAAATAATTTCAGTAAGTACCGAGTTTAACCAAGAGGAGCATAAGGCTTGCTAGGCGTAAATAATCTAATTAATATCTGTTTAATTTTAGGTGAATGAGGGGGATTTCTAAAAACTAATTAACAATTAATTAAATTGAAAACAACAACACAGAGGTAAAATCGATCAGGGAAGATAATGATCCTAAGATCTACTTCACCTAAGTTGCATGCAAACTCTTATGTTATCATTAAAGCTCAAATAATCATCCAAATCATGCAATTTCAATAATACGACATAATCAATAAATAATATAATGCGAGTTCAACTTCAAGGTGTCCCTATGCAACAAATTATTAACTATAATTTATTTCATATTGTGTTATTTCCCGATTCTGGTCTTCGTAGCTCAAGAATACTAGTCAAGGGGTGATGATACTAATATTTCCTAAACATGCAGCCAAGTTACAGGATAAACAAACTACTCAATATTCTCAGGCCAACCTCCGATTCCAGTCTTCGGTTGACTAGGAATATTGACTATAACTAAACAGAATATCCAACCCAAACTGATTCCATTTTTCATGGATTAAAATATTCTGACATAGAGGATAACAAATTTAACGCTAAATTCAATTCTTCGAGCATGCATAATTTGACTCTAAATTACTACACGTTAATTACTAAGACAATGAGTGTAAGATCAATAAGATAATCAACCCATACACATGACATGCATATATGTAATTCAAAGAGTCATGAACAATAATGGATGAAAATACTTAATTGATAAACATGAATTTGAGTTTACAACAACTTACGATCCGCAGGACCCTAGGACAAAGACGATTACTCACTACGCATAATTAAAATCAAAATCATAAAATAATTATGAAAGTAAAATAAGAATAATAGAGGAAAGCTTAGTCTCTTGAAGCTTTAACTCTAAACGGAATTCGTCTCTCTGGCCCTTCCGGTAAGAAATTGTGGTGTGGTGACAAGCCCTGTCAGGGTTTGAGCTCAAGTCTCTTATTTATAATTGATTTGTCTTCCTATAATAGTAATCTTATATGCTTAAGGAAGATAATTGTGGCCCAAATCAAAATAGAAAACAATAATTATCCACCGGTCAAAGATGGTCAACTCGTCAAATTGGTTAAAGCCAGCTCGATCAACTATGTCAACTGATTTGCATATTTACAAGTTGGCCCCATAACTTCTTGAAATTATGACTAGGTCTTTGAAGTTTTCCTTAATTGCAGATTGACCCCTGAAGTTAGGTGGATTTACATATTGATTCCTTAATTTGTATTTGTCTCCAATTTTGATCCAATTTGCATCCTTTTTGTACTTTTCCTCTTCCGAAACCACTTTTCTTCATATTTAACCTACAAGAGACAAAATCAACTATAAATTACCCATAATCAATCAGAAACGACTAAAATATATTAAGTATAAATACCTAAAATAGGGCAAATTACTATGCTATCATGTTTCATGCAACTATGCACTACACACATTAGATGTCATGCAAATTAATGTAGTAATATAAATTATGCACAATAACAATGTCAACATGAACAGAATTTATAAACACAAAATTATCTCACATTACTCATCACAAGTTTACAGCATCCGAACTACATTAGAGAGTTTAGCCACTAAAGGCCATATACATACGTACAAGTAAGAAACTTGAGACTATAATTTTACACAAACCTACGCTAATGTAGACTATCACTTAGCTCTTCACTTCTCCTCGTTGATAATCTACTTGGTTCGTTGCCTCTTCACTTTTTTTGTTGATTCGCCAATGATATCTCCTTAACTAAGCCCTATATATATAGGTGCAGGGTAGTTTAGAAGTTAAGCCACGAATCTGGGCTTGTTTTGCATGTAATTCTTTTAAAAATCTTGATAAACTTTGGACTTTTACGCTTATGAAAATCAGAAGCAGATTTGAAGTCGATCTTAGGAAACATATCTATCCAGCAACTTTGTCAAAGAATCTAATAATTATCCGTCTCGTTTTAGATCTCAACTTCTTATAAAAATTTAGGGAAAAAATCTGTAAGGGACCCTCAACTACCACCACTTACGTAATTAAGGTCAGAACTACCACGATTTACAAAAAGGGTGTAATAAAAGAAAAATTGGACTGATTTCAAATGATGCTTAAGATCAATTTATTTTATTTCTTATATAGAATAGATCTATTAAATTTGTTGGGGATTATAAATGATTGAGTATGAAAAGAGGTCATTTTGTTTTTGTGTGTAAAATGATATTATTTATTTTGATAACCAAATACCGTAATTTTTGCACACAAATCTAAGTCTTTTGATAGTATTAGTTTAGGAGTGTAACAGTAAATTTTATTTTAGAAAATCAGTCCATTTTTTTGACCGCACCTTGTTTGGAAATCATGGTAGTTCTGACCGCAATTGGGTGAGTGGTGATAGTTGAGGGTCCCTTTTGTTTTTTTTGCCAAAAATTTATAGATAATCTTCTACACTTTGCATAGCATCTTGAAGCGTGTAAATCGAACATCTGAGCTGAAAGTTATGCTCCTCAAAAGTTGAAAACATTATGCAAAACCGATTTGGAAACTATATTTTCTTCGTGCGCACATGCTTTGTATACTTTGCGCGCGGCTAGTGACACATCATCTTATTTCTTTCCTTTCTTCTTGTGACACTTCAGCCTCACCCATGCACATGACAATGAACCTCTGTGCGTGGCTACTTGCGCTCGGCTCGCACACAGTCTTCTATCTGATTATGAATTATGAAAACTATAAAAAAACCATTAAATAACAATCTTAAATGATCATAAATTAGGTGAGTCTAATACAACATAGACCGAATAAATTGGTTTCAACAAGTACCTCACACTAACTCTTAATAGTCCCCGAGAAAGTGTAAAAATTACTAATACCCTAATATCATCATATCCTTTAGCCAGTGATATGAATTTTAGATGCTAACATACAAGATAGAAGCATGAAAGAAAAACATACACATTAACGAATAATGATAGGGAGTTCAGTCTAGATTATCCGGCCCTAGCCTATCTAGAGTATGCTTACTACATAAACGCTCACGAAATATGTTTATTTTCTACTCAAACAATTGGTATTCTCAGCCTTCACAATTAGATCATTGATAGAATAATTTAAAGGGAACAATAGTTGTTAGACTATACTATTAACCAACATTCAATACATTAATCCAATTACTGGTTAGATTTTTCTGTTTAGCATGTCTTGGTACGTGTTGCCATGTATCTTTGATGTATATCTCGTAGGAATTCTCTAAAAAATCGGACTGATATTGATATGAAAATGAGAAACATTGTTTTGAGTCAAATTGGGAAAGATTTTGGATACTGACTTTGTTAGTTCTACTTGCACAAATCTGTCGAGAATTAGACTTCAACTCCTCTTAGGAAAGTGAAGATCTTTCTTTCTTTCAATATCAATTTGAATGTTGAAATTGGATTTTTTGGGTGAAAGTAATGACCTCAAACATTTCTAAATTCTGCTGACCCGATTTTAGTAAATAATAGCACGTTACACGCAAGTCCAGGATCCACTGCGTGCTCAGTCATACGCGCGATCAATTGCTGAGTCAAATTTTTGGCTTCTTTCTTATTTATAATATGTGTCTGCTCCTCACCACATCACTAGCACGCGGCTGTGTGCTCAGCCACATACTACCAACATAAGTGAAATCTGAAGAACAAAAGTAGAAATTTACTAACTAAGAAAATTGAGGGTTGCTTTCTTCGAGTTGCTTCAATTTGGGGCTCAACATAGGTGAATGGTGTCGGAATGGGTGAATGTGTGTTCAAAAAATTGGGAATGAGGATGAATTCAATTCGGCATGGGGGGTTAGAATGTTTGGAGCGTAGCCGTGGGCTGGAGATTGAAGGCAGATAGAATGGTAAAATGGACTGTGTTGAAGGAGTGTGGGTTGAAATCTGTTGCATCTGAAGGCTTGTCACTAGCGTTTCTGAGAATGGCGAAAGAGATGGATGGGGTGGAGTGTGGTTGGAGGCAGGTCTCTAGGGCTTATGTGATGGCGGAATAGTTGGATGCGGTGGAGTGGGTGGTCGAAGGCGGATTGTCTGCAATCGGTAGGATTTGTGAGCGGGTGGTTGGCAGCGGAAGTGTATGGGGAAGAGAGGAGCTGGGCTGGAAAATTTGGTGGGGTGAAGTGAAACTTTTGGCAGCGGTAGCTTTTGGCCCGGTGGAAAATTTATAATAAAGGAAGGATCATTGACATCAACCTTATTTATAGGGGTGCTCACCGGTATGTTTTTACACCAAATCGAACTGAACCGAAATTTAAATATTAGTTCGGTTTTCAATTTCAAAAACCAATGACTGAATGGATTCAAATCAGTTCGGTTTGGTGTAAAACCCTAAAACAGAATATCATTCTCGACTCTCCATTTCTTCCATTTGGTCATTTTTGTTCTAAAAGGCAAAAAGAAGAGATCTGGGCACGCAACAATTCCAATTGTGATGTGTGAATGTTTAACAGTTGTCCTGGGGATTTAGCAATTCTCGCATTCTTCGATTCATATAACTGGAGAATTCACGAGGAGTTGAGAGTCGGAAGACGGAAGGTATGTAAATAGGGTTTTGACTTTTGATTTTTATGATTTCTGGGTCAATGACTTAGGGCCGGTTCTAGCAATCGAAGAGTGGAATTAAAATTCAAAATCGATGCATACCGAAAACATTGAAATACAAAAGAAAAAAACAAATTGCGGATTGCCGGAAGTGGACGAACAACCGAACCGCAGGGAGCAAAATTAAAAAATTATTAATTAGTTGATTAAACATGAATAATTAAACATGGTATGCTATTTAAAACAAGTGAAGCCATGGGTTTACTGGTGAGAGTGTTTGTCTGATAGAGCAATGACTGAGGTTTGAATCTTTTCAGGTATATATTTAGATTCTTAAAGTATTTTTTAGGTTATATTATTACTCAGTTTTTGGTTAAACTGAAAATTAAATTTTAAAAACCAAAAATCGAACTATTTATAACACCTCGTTTTCAGTTCGTTTTTGTAACAGATTTTTTAAAGATAAAACTGAAATAATTTGGATCAAACCATCTCGGTTCGGTTTGGTTTTCGGTTTGAACCAATTTATGAACACACCTACTTATTTAGCTTAATTGTACGCACATGTCTTCACATGTATGAACTCTTTTGAAAACTAATCGATAATGATGATATCAAATATATGAATAAGGGATGAGCATGTCTTATTAGTCATGCATAAAAACACTGCCTATCTTTTACCAAACTGAGAATATGTAGATACCCAAATCAAGATTTTGCTTCACGTCAATGAGATATCAGCCGGTGTCTAAGGAAACAAGCTAATATTCAGAGGAGCTTGGCAGTTTAGACTATGTATGTGAAAATTCAAGATTTCCCACAACTCTATCAAACATGACTTTATTTTTTCTTTCTTTTTTAAAGTTTCTTTTGAAACTTTTTCCACTGTTATTTTTTAGGACCATTAAGTCAGAAGTTTTTTTTATAAAGCTATGCCTTTAAGAGAAAATAGGTCACTTACACTATGATAAAATTTGTGAAATGTGAGGACAATTATTTTTACTGTGGGATGAGAAAATCATCACTTAGTGTTTAATTGAGTTAATTTTAGTGTTAATAAATCTTGAGTCTTTTCATTATTTTTACGTTTTCTTTTTCTTTAAGTCAAAATCTCATAACATCACATATATGATAAATATGATTTTTTTTGAAAAATATGAGCTTTGGCAAATGTTTACTAATTCATTCAAGTGATTTGATTCCATGTCGATTCTGAAGATTATTTTATTTTAGTTAGATGATTTGGTTTGAGATCTTGTAGAGCTTTGAAATGCCTTTCCTGATCATATTGATTCTTGGATTGAGGTAATTCTCAGTGATTTTGTCTTTTGTATGACTTGGTTTAATATTGCCTATGAGTTCATGCCATTGAAGCCTGAAAACACAATGTGGTCAAACTGAGCTCCTTAGTCACACACTTACATATCAAATTGCACGTATGGCTTATCTTACTTACATGCGACTCCTCTGTGGAAATTCCCGTGAACCATTTAATTAGGCCGCGCGCATGACAGTATCCTAAGTGCATGCGGCTTCTTCCTGAAACTTCAGATTTTGACGCTATCCTGCCAAAACTCCACACTACGACGTTGTTGTAATGTTAAAGCATCAGAGAAATAAAGTGTTAGCGGGAAAACATATAATCCAAATAACTAACTTAGAAATAAACATGTCAAAGGTCAAGTGTATAGGAGACAATGATATGGAAGTAAGTGCAGTCTCCCTTCTCCCAAAGCACCCTCCTCAGCAGACCCCGAAGTGACCGGGCAAATACCTTGGTTGCTCATGCGGTCTATTGTGCTCGGGCACCCGACCTACATAAAAATTTATGCGCAACCCCTTATTAGAACTTCAAATGATTAACTGGGTTAGACAAACTAATAAAACTAGAAAAATAACTTAGCTAAAAGAAATCAAAATAAAGTGAAAAACAAAAATTGAGTTACCTCTTGTTAAACGCCCTTGTTTAACATCTTAGGCTTGACGATATTCCAACCGTGTCAAGCCAGCAGAACTTCTTTTCATGACCACCATCATTTAATCGATCCTTGTGGTTTTGGTAGTGGTAGCTACTTTAGAATAGTGTTATCTAACTTTTCCTCAATTGCGACAATGAGTTTTGCACAGGCAGTTATGAAGCAAAACTCTCCTAAGATAATATGCGAGTCAGACACGATCATTCTTTTCACCCATTCCAAGTACATGGAAATCTGTAAAAAAAGGTAAGTGATCCACCTACACTACAACATTCTAGATAATAACCAAATGTTGCGCATGAGAGAAGTTAGCTAGTAGAAAATGTATATAACATGGCTTAAGTGGTCCTAACCTCAATAAAGAATAAATATAATAGAACATAACATTAACTATTGCACCTAAATCTATTATACAATGATCAATGCACTTTTTGCTAATAAAGCATGGAATTGTAAAGACATTTGGCTTCTCCAATAACAGAGACATTTGAGAATTTTGTATTATAGACTTAAGGGGGACTTATGGCTTTGGAAGAATGAAGTCATTGCTCAAATTATCAGCAATCAAAATCTTCACCTGAAATTTATCTTGTTTTGAAGCAATGGGCTTGAAAAAAATTCCAAATTTGATAATTTTTTTACTGAGCTGGCCGAGCACAAAGTGGCAGATGGACAAACGCTTGACATTTCTCTTCTACATGCAGCTCACTGAATTTTATCTCTTCAAGGAAAATAACGCTCGGGCTCAAGTCCTCTTCAGCATGTTGTGTCTTGCGCGGCTAAGAGAATTCTTCAGTTTCTGAGTAAGTCGCACGCTTGGGTAGTTTCCCCTCCGTGCACAGCTTGGCACAAAAATGCTGTTAGTTTACGAGATTCATCTTCTTCATTCTCAAACTGTAGTATCTGCACTCCTCTATTTACTAATTATGTCAGTGAATGTATTTACCCGTTTCTATCTCTATACATCTGTTTTCAATATGTCCAATTGTTGTTTTATATTATTTAGTGGTTGATCAAGCTTCTTGACTCATTCCTTAATTTACTCTAACTTTTTGTGTTATAGTAAGGGTTTCAAAGATTCAAGTTTTGGGATCCAATTGCAAAGAAAGTGATCATTAGTAGATATGCAGTCCTTAATGAGCAGTCCATTTTGCTAGTAAAATCAAGAGAAGATGTAATTGAATTTGGAACGAAGCTCTCATCAACAGAGAAAGTTGAAAGTTCTACATCAGCATCTGATACCTCAAGTACATATGATTGGTAGAGCTATAACCTGGTTAGAGATAAAGAAAGACACACTAATATAAAGCCTCCGCACAAATTTGATTTTGAAGACATAGTCTTTTTTGCACTATACGCCAGTAGTAAGGGTCTGGTTACTTTTCAAGGAGCTATCACAAGCAATGAAAAAGATAAATGGATGACTGCAATGGTAGAAAGAATGAATTTTTTAAACAAGCCAGTTAGTACAAACAAGTTCAAGTAATTTTCAGACTTGTTGAATGTTCGCAGCTGCTCAACGAGCAAGAACCCCAAGCCACTTTGACGTATGAGATATTCGGATTTTATCTCCTAGGTAGCAGGATATTCATTAAGGTGGAGGTTTGTTGAGTATAGTTCATATACTAATAAAAGGATGATGTCGAAATCCTAGTGGATCGTGGCAGTAAGGCTAATAGTTGTGGGTCAAGTGAAGTGGACTTAGGGTTGTGGGGACGAAGCCCCGCGGTACGGTACATGGGTGATTTAATAAATTTTTACCTTGTGTTACTAGTATACATATCATGTATTTGTAACCTAATTGAAGTGACTACACTCTGAATAATACACAGCTGCTCTTTGCTCTCGAGAATGGTGGCATACTGCCGAACCTCATTAAAATCTTTTGTGCACTTTACTATTTTCTCTTGCTATTTAGTCAGAATTCTCAACAAATGGTATCAGAACTCATGATGGGCATGACTGAAGACACCCAAAAATTCAATATGAGTCGATGCGAAAATTCAACAATTTGCATCCAATGCATTTCTTGAATTTTAATTGAGTCGATGCATTCAACTTCAAATTGGATATGAAATCTGAAAGTGAATTACAACTTTTTAAGCCTTTTGTTGTGTTCAAAGAAATAACATACATTTATTTGGATATTAAATCGAACTTGTTTGAGGCATGTATTAGTTGGGTGCTCAAGTCATGTTACCTCATCTTTCTTTTGTTATTGCACTTTTTGTCCTCAAATCCAGCACAAGTTACACATTTTCCATACGATAAGAATTAACATTTGCTGACCGCATTTGAGAACAATACTCCAATCATTCGCATCCAAGTGGACGAAGCCTTCTCCCACCACACTATCAAAGGTGTAGCCGAAATACTGCTATAGAAAGAATCTATCACAATACTAAATTTTAGTACAACTTTATATCTTCCTCTTATCTCATTAAACAACTTAATAACATTCACCGATCCCTAAGACCTAAGAGTGGTAGTTACAGAACCACGATAGCATGGAAACTCATTTGCCTTTGACAAACATCAACTACCTCTCTCGGCTCCACAATGTCAGATCGTATCCTATGAAGAAATTCACTGAGACATTCATTTTCCAAAACACTGCCAACAATATAATAAATGTGCATCCCATGTCTTTCGATGATCACATAATTTATTTTAATATAAGGTTTATTTAAAAAAAAAAGATCATGTGTGGTTTACTATAAAAAATGATTAAGAGGGTATTTGTTTGAAAGGTATGATATTTACCAAACCATTATTTTTATTACATTATGAATGCAAATCAAACGATCTCATTTTAATCTTTGGAAATTGTGATTAGGATATGAATTTGTAAATTAATGTGTAAATTACTGAATATAAATGGTATTACTAATTAAAAATCCTATCATATCATATGTTTTGACGTACCACTGAATGAAAGAATTGTTCCATAATTTTTGAAAATTGTAATTAGGATATGAATTTGAAGAATTTAGAACCAACATAACTAACCTAGGTGCAGAAGGTGATTAATACTCCCTCCGTCCTCTAATACATATAGTTTAAGGTTAATTTGAGTAGATTATAATGAAATTAATGCTAATGTTTGAACAAATTTTATAAGTGGTTAATATTTTAAAAAAAAAATGTGTAAAAAATAAAATTGGTAGATGATTAATGGTGATGAATGTATTTTTTATTGATTATAATAATGAAGTGATTAATATTTGATGTTTTAAGTTAATTATTGATATTAAATATATATTAAAAATTATTAAGTGATAAAGTAAATTTCGAAAAAAAATACAAAGAAGTTCTTAACAGTTACTCCCTCCGTCCTCTAATACATGTCGTTTAAGATTAATTTGAGTAGATTAAGGTGAAGTAAATACTAGCGGTTGAACAAATTTAATGAGTGAGTGATTGGTGTTTTTTTTTAAAAACTTGTGCAAAAAATAAAATTGGTAGATTATTACTGGTGATGAATGATTTTTTTGTTGATTATGATAAAGAAATAATTAATGTTTAACGTTTTAAGGTAGTTGTAGATAATAAATACGCATTGAAAAATATTAAGTGACAAATAAAAGTAAAAAAAATAGATTAATTGACATATAAAAAGAGAACGGGGCAGTATTTGGTAAGGGGTGGGCAGTGCACAGAATCAAATTTCGGGAGAAATAGCGATCGAGGAGAGAATTGGATTCGGGCATGGGAGATGGAAGCGGCAGAGGCAGCGGAAAGAGCAGCAAACCGGAGTGGCTGCAGCAGTACGATCTGCTGGGGAAGATAGGGGAAGGGACTTATGGCCTCGTTTTTCTAGCCAGGATCAAGTCCAACGCCAATCGAGGCAAGTCCATAGCTATCAAGAAGTTCAAGCTGTCCAAGGATGGAGACGGTGTCTCTCCCACCGCTATTCGCGAGATTATGGTAATGTGTATTTTTTTTTTTTTCCTCAACAAAATAATTAATATCTATGTATTGCCTGTTCATTACGTCTGATTTTCATTCCTCTGCCCATTTGCTTATTTTTGTCTTCAAACCGTTGTGTGCCATTTTCCCTTTTTTTTTTTCTGGCATCTGTGGATTGGGACTGACACCTATTCTTTGCCATGAATGAAAATACTTGTGCTTATGTTAGGAACTAGGTGGAAATTTTTTTACTTGGTTGACAAGTTCCCCCTAATTCTTCCTTACAAGCCCATGCGGTTCAGAATGTTGATACTGCATCCCTTTTCCCCTCTCCGTTGGAAGATAGTTCAGCATGTGAGTTCGGTGTCAGCAATCTGGTTAAGTGTGAGTTCGTGGAAGTAGTTCTGCATCTGAATATGTAACGTAAACCCTGGAATGGTTATATACCACATTTGTAAAGTTCACTAATTGATGCTTTGATCTCGTCAGAATGTTACTTCTGAACGTTATTTCCTGCTTCTTGATTTTTTCCCCTTTTTTCTGGGATTATACCTTATTTTCTTTGTCAAGTCTAAGGTGTTAAGTCCCAGTACCAGCTAAGTTTGTCTATTTTCTGCCTACTGTTGCAGTTGCTACGCGAGATTTCCCATGAAAATGTTGTGCTGCTGGTGAATGTTCATATTAATCTCGTGGATATGTCTTTGTATTTGGCATTTGATTATGCTGAGCACGACCTTTATGTAAGTATTCCTGTGCTTTATTTGATATTTCCTAATTCTTATCGGTTGAAGCAAATTGTATGTTTTAAATGTAAAATTCTGCTCTACCCACTCGATGTCCTATTATGACCTCTCTTTATTGCTCACCATGCTTATATGGTCAACTTTTTTCAAATTTTATTGAAAGAATATGGTAATTATGGATAACCCAGTTGCTTGGATTTTTTTAGTTATTTTGTCTTGTCTAACTCTATATTAAAAAAATTACTGTTTGCGGGTTTATGGTGTTCCATATGTTGCTATGAAAAAGTTGCAATCGCTTGATCTGACCATTTATTGTTATTGGTCGTTTAAGGAAATCATTAGACATCACAGAGACAAAGTTAACCAGCCTATCAATCAGTACACAGTGAAATCATTGTTATGGCAGTTGCTTAATGGACTGAATTACCTTCACAGGTGAGAGGTCCTTTGTCAAGCTGCAGTCTTTCTCTAATTTTGATTTTCAACTGGGGTGATATTTTTGAATGCCTACCATGTTTTGTTCAGTAATTGGATAATGCATCGGGACTTGAAGCCATCCAATATCTTGGTAACATATATATTTCGTTTCCATGGCCTATATCTCTTACAAATGCAATTTGACCGGATAAAATGTTATCAGGTCATGGGCGATGGGGACGAACAAGGAGTTGTAAAAATTGCTGATTTTGGACTAGCAAGAATATATCAAGCACCACTAAAGCCATTGTCCGATAACGGGGTAAGAAGGAATCAAGGAGCAATCATTGGTGCACATTTTTTTTATAGTGACACTCATATTTCTTAGGGGGATATCGCTTGTCTCACCATTAGATATCATTTTAAGATGTCATTGGAGAGGTACAAGCCCATTTCCCTGGAAAAAGTTTTGTTATCGTGGTGGCTGGCAAGCTCATACTTGGTGGAGGCCCAGCGTTATTAGTTAACTTTTCTTACATTTCTTGTGTTCTCTCCTCTTTCTCATCATTAAGTGTTACCAGGAAATGAATTACATCACATTAAGCATATGTTTGACTTATGTTAGTCTTGAATGTTCCGCATGGATTAGAGGCATAATACTAGAGTTCGAGATTGTCCACATCGTCTCATGATTAGATGTCTGAATTTAAGATTTTTGGACTTGTACCAGACCGTACTGGATCAATGTATTCCAGATTGAGTGCGGTCTGAAAGTGAAAAATCTTCATCTTGACCGGCATTGACAGGTTTTGTGCTTTGTCTATTACGTTAAGTGCATATGATATCAACTTTGTGTATTTAGCTTTTTATCTGTTTTAGTGGATTCATCTTTTTTGCTTTTGCTATTAAACCGCTATGGTCTTGATCAGAATACTTCCGTTTTGCTCTATGATCCTTGAAGGTTTGTTACTCCAGCTCCTATCCGATGTTGGATTGGTGAAACCCCTTCTTATGATCCTATATTTATGTTTACTCATGTGTCTTTATATTGCAGTTCAAGCCATTCGCAATCGTAGCACGCATCTGGGTGTTAAGTTTTTGTGTAACTTGAAAGGAATTCATTTGTGATTTTTATTTTCCTTTTCCACAATTCCCTATCTGTCCGTATCACATTCATTTGGACCAACTTATTTTTTATTTAATTCAGTTGTTATACCTCAACTTCATTGATATTAATCTGTAGGTTGTGGTAACCATTTGGTATCGTTCACCGGAGTTGCTTCTTGGTACAAAGCACTATACAAGTGCTGTTGGTATCCTTGACATTCTTATGACCTGAAATTTGCTGGTGTAGTTGCACAGCTCAGTTGGTGTTTATTTGAACGTGTGATGATTGTTTAGTAAAAATTGTCATTTTTTCAATGATGTTTGTAGTTAGTGAATTTAACAAATGGTAACTATTTTTGCAATTTCTACTGAAGCAATTTTATATTATTAGTTCATAATATGTTGGCAACAATGCAACATTCATAGATGAAAAGAAAAGACTGGTTCCTTGATTACTTTTTAGACATGTGGGCAGTTGGATGCATATTTGCCGAGCTTTTAACCTTGAAACCTTTATTTCAAGGAGCAGAAGTCAAGGCTACACAAAATCCCTTTCAACTAGATCAACTCGATAAAATATTTAAGGTTTTAGGTAAAGAATTATTTTTACTAAAGACTATAATGTCAGTCATAGGTGAAACTTTTTACAAGTTGTGATTATCTCAGGCCATCCCACACCCGAAAAGTGGCCTACACTTGTAAATCTTCCACATTGGCAATCAGATGTACAACATATTCAAGGACGTAAATAGTAAGTACATATTCCGGCTAGCATAATGTCAGTTACACATTCTATTGCTGTATCTGAAATTCTGAATATTCTTATGCACGTATATTTTCTGATGTGTAGTCCAAATTGTATCATGAATTGAGTGTGGCTTCGTGAAGCCTAATGTGATTTCCTGGTCTTTTGAAACATGTCTATTTAAGTGAGAGCCCCGGTCTGTATAATGTTGTTCATCTCTCCCCAAAAAGTCCTGCTTATGATCTCCTCTCAAAGATGCTGGAGTATGTATTGCCATAAAACTCGCTGTCAGGAGTAGCTTACTGCCAATTAATTTGTTTTAACGGGTTAGCATTATTTTGTATTTGAAGCGCATCTGTGACAGATTGCTACTTTGATTATTGCAGATTCGATCCTCGAAAACGTATAACAGCTGCGCAAGCCTTAGAGCATGAGTATTAACCATCTGTGTCTCTGTTTTCCTTTTTATTTGACTGAAGTGCTCTCAGCTATGTCGTACCAGTAGGTTGTAATCTGCTTTCAACAGGTTCCTGTTCTAATTGGGTATTTTATTCACACATTAGTGAAGTAATTTGAACAAAAAGGAACAAATATAATTTTGGATTTTTGATGGTCCTTTTCAGACAAGCAATTATGAAATTTTGATTTTTTGGTCCGTCTTTCTCAGGTACTTTCGTGTTGAGCCACTTCCTGGTATCAAGTAAGATAGTTTCTTCTAAGTTACGATTAGTCAATATGAATGTTGGATATGGATTGTATAGTAACTGTAAAAGAATTATTATGTTATGCTGTAGTCTGATAGCTGCATTTGATAGTAGTACTAATGTAGTGCTATTGTTGGATATTCAATTTCAGCGTGTTTGCCACTGGGCAACCTGGAGCTGTAAATTACCCTACCCGTCCTGTGGACACAACTGCAGATTTTGAAGGAACGACCCTGTTGCAACCGTCTCAACTGGTATGCTTATATTGACCAGTCAAAATTGTTTGGCCTTATATACGTATTTTTATCATTTATTAGATAGTTCGGTGCACAGATAATGCTTCCATATTGAAGTGCTTTAATGTGAAATATCATTACCAGTGTGCCTGTTCATATTGAAAATTTGCATGGGCCTTTATTTCATTCTTCGAGCTGTGTTCTGGTAGTAGTATGACCATTGTACATGCTTCAACCTGTGACTAGAAGACCAGAAATTTCTAGAAGATTCAGTTATGGCTTTTCATTTCGGTCTTTTAATCCTCTGCATCAATTTTTGGCACTTGCATGTGATTGGAAGAAAGAATTTGAAATTATTTGTGACATTTGTGTTATTTATTTGATCTCATTGGTGCATGATACAGGTAAATTCTGGAAATGCTGTGGCCAATAATATGGCTGGTTCACATGGAATGGCAAACAGATCTGCTTCTCGGCCAATGCATATGGTAGGCATGCCTAGGATGCCTACTCAAGCCATGGGACCATATAATATGGCTTCCCAGGCTGGGATGGGCGGTGGAACGAATCCTGGAGGCTTACCATTGCAGCGAGGTGTTGCTCCACAAAGCCACCAACAGCAACAGGTTTGAAGTTTTAAATCTATGAATTTTGGTTTTTCCTTTTCCCTTGTTGTGGTTAATTTGATTCTAAAATCAAGTGCTCCTTACTTGTGGCACCTAGTTAAGAAGAAAAGATCCTGGGCCAGGTCCAACTGGCTATAATCCGCCTCAGCAAAAGAGGCGGTATGGTTGAGCAGGGAGCCCTGAGTGTCCACGACCGCCAGTGTTTGTACATAGTAAGAATTCACAACTGTTTGATTGGCCAGGTTACAGAAACATTCAAATGGTTTAGTAACTTAACACAATTGGCAGAGAGCTTATATCCTATTATCTCTCCAGCACAATTGGCAGAAGATAGAATGTACAAACATCATTTCTCCCTGTAAACCTGTACAATTAGTGTAGCCTGCTGAATGTAGAGACTTGAGGCATTATGATCAGTTGAGCTGTATCACACCTTGGCGGGCTGGGTTTTTTGAAGTAGACGGTGGCAAATTGCGAATCCATCCAATATGTTGTCTTACAGGTAGGAGTGGTATTCTATTTGTAAAATTGTCATCTACTAACACCAAAACCTAAGAAATATTAATTACATATCGTTGAATAAATACATTTGTTTACTTAATTTACTTCCTCTGTTCTCTCTTTTTTTTAAAAAAAAAAACAATTTATTGATAAAAAGATAACATTTATTTGTCCTAAACCCTAGTAATTAGTAGTTCCAAGTTTTTTTTTTCTCTGTTCTTTTTTATTTGTCATTTAACTGAAATTTTTTGTCCTCTTTTTACATTAACCCAAAACTGTCCACGTAAACCCCTTTTCTATTGACACACATTCCCTTAGCTCTCTGCAAATTCTTGGATGCATTGAGAGCACCTATCTAAATGGGTGCTCTTGCTAAAAAATGACGATGTTTTGCATCGTTTTCATTAAAACATTCATTCATATCTCAAATGAGTTGTTATATTCATCAGATAGTTTGTTATGTTTATCATATGAGCAACTATATTCATCAGATAAGTTTTTCTGTTCATCAGATGATATGTTCATCAAATGAGCTGTTATGTTCATTAGATTTGAAATATGTTCATCATATGAGCCACTATGTTCATCAGATGATATGTTCATCAGATTTGATAATATGTTTATCAGATGAGCTGTTATGTTCATCAAGTGATATGTTCATTAGATGAGATATTATGTTCATCAGATGAGCTGTTGTGTTTATCAGATGAGCTGTTATGTTCATCAGATGAGACATTATGTTCAACAAATGATATGTTCATCAATGAGCAGTTATATACATCAGATTTGATAATATGTTCATCAATTTAATAATGAGTGGAGTGTTTTAATGAACAAACAATGTCATTTTCGATTGAGAGCAGATAAGTGCTCTCAGTCCACCCATAAGTCATTGTTAGTTGTCCTTGTGTCTATTTTTTTAATTGATGACTCAATCTTTAACAAAAAAAAATCAAAATCAACCCGACAATCAAAAACTACAGTTTGATTGAATTCGGGCTTTGCCTCCTTGTTTTTAGGATTCTTGTCGAGGTGCCATTTCAATACGAGCGTGTGGTACGCCTTCTTCAGGTCGTTGTCGGTGGCACCGCGATCTACTTTAAGGAGAGTGTAGCAATCGATACCCACTGCAACAGCCTGGTCCGTCGAGCTCGGATTCTTCTATCTGCGCTTCAGGTTGTCGGATGTTCTATAATCGGAGCAAGAAAGGAGAAGGCTTTTGGACTAGATGACGATGACGTTGTTGTGAGACACACATAAGCGATTGGTGAAATCGCCTTTGTGTCTAAATCAATGTGCAGGTTGCAGAAAAAGTGAGAAAGAGAGCTGAAGGTTCAAAATCAAGCTAATGATTCAATCTACCCGGATCGAAAACCTTTTCAACAACCATCAATAGAGGTGAAGAGGAGGAAGTGATGCAACCAGTTGTCACCAGAGGTGGAGCGGCGGCTGGTGGTTGGCGGAGCAACGCTGGTGGGAGGTGGATGGGCTTAGAGCTCGTTTGGATCTGACGTGATGTGTATCTTTCAGTCTGGGTATCCGAAGAGCTGTAATGATGGAGGATCAATTAAGAGACCAGAATAGGTAATATAGAAGTTAGAGTTGACAGTTAGTATTGATTGCCTTAATTAACGCACTTTTTTACTGCGCGACAAGTAAATCTGAACAGCGAGAGTAATACTTAAATTTTGAGTGAAAATGACTTTGTTTTGTGTGTTCAATACTATGGTTTTAATCGTCCATAAATCTTTTTGGGGTTTGTCATTGCAATATCATACGAAAATCCATTAAAAGAGGATCTTATTCCCCAATGTAAGCAACATATTTTAAATTTACAAAATAATATAAAATATATTGGTTGTCCATATGATTGACAAAAGAGTATAGTTTTCTCATCTATAATGTTGAGTAAAAGTATTTAACAACATATTTCACATCAGATAAGTTTGAGAAGAGGAGATGATTTATATTAGATTGTTGAATTATGACTTATAAATTTAGACGTTTGAGTCATAGTGGGAATACAATCTAATACGAGTCGACCGAAATTCAACATGGTATCAGAGCTCGTGGTTTGATATGGGAGCAGTATGCGAGAGGTGGAACATGTGTAGAGGGCAAGCGCATGAGTGAAGGCACTCTAGTCATCAAGGACGCCAAGGAACGACAAGAGTAGGTCGTAAATGTGTGAGTGAGTTGGTTGAGCCAAAGAGATTGAACTAAAGACTAAGGACATAGGTTCGACCCCGGGAGAAAAGGGAAAGACGCATAGGACACACCTATGAAGTGGACGCATGCCACGAGGAGGGCATAGCAAAGTACTAATCGATGGGGGCATGTGACATTTCTCTCAGTGAGAGGAGATTATTGAATAAGAGCACTTGACAAAATATCACACATTAGGTAGTAAAGAGAAGAAGAGTTTACTTATATTGTACTATTGAACCATGACTTAAAACATTAAACTTTGGAGTCACAGTGGAGATACAATTAAGTATGGGTCAACCCAAAATTTGAACATATACTAACTCAATTTATATAATAGTTTTTAAAATTTGGCTCATTTGATTGAATAACAATTTTATCTATGAACGTCGCAAGCCAAATTATGATTGAAATTCTTAGTTAAATTTTGTTTATGTAGCTTGATTCATGAATCTGGATAAAGTTTACTTAATTTAATTTTTTAAATATGTCACGGTCCAGCCTGGAGCAGTTGTTTGTATTTATCAAATTTACATATATTTCAGTAGAAGAAAATAAGATCGTATTTGATTGTGATTTGAAACCGTCTGGCGGATTTTTGTGCGAGAGCTTCCTTTTCTTCATATTACAAGAAGAAAAATAGAGAAATGCTTAAAAGTTTCAAACTCCCTCTTCCTTGTTTCAATAGTGTTGATTCCTAACTATTTGGAAAAGTATTTGTCAAGGTCTATGATGTTGTGGTACACGGCTTGAAATTTGAAACCGTCTTACCTTGGAAAGAATTCACAACAACTTTATACACATGGTAAAAAGTGAAAATTCACGGCAACTTTACCATTGGATCTTCATATTTGAAAGTTAAGCTATTTTTACATATGTATATTTTAGCAGATTGGCTGCGAAATTTAGCCAACAATCTTATAAGAATATTTCAAACTAATTTTTATTTTAGCTTTTGCTCTAGTTTGTATGTGTATATATAGAATTGGGTGAATTGGGGACTGTTACTGAATCATGTTAAGTATAGTCACTTAACAAATATTCCGTAATGCCTAGTAAGGAGAAGAAGATACGACTTATGTTAGACTGCTGAACCATGACATACAAGCCTAAGATTTTGAGTCAAAGTGGAGAAATAATCTAATATGAGTTGCTCCAAAATTGAACATAGTATCAGAATTGATGGCTGGATCTAGGATCAGTATGTGAGACATAAAGACATGCATTGGAGGCAATGACAAGAATAGAGTCACCCCAAGTATGAAAGACACAGCAGGACGGAGAGTTGGGCTCGCAAAGGTGCGAGTGAGCTGGTACGAGATATATTAGATCCAAAGAGAGTCCTAAGACAATTTAGGACGTAGAATGGACCCTTAAAAAAGAGAGAAAGTTATAAATAGTGCACCTATGAAAAGCACATATGGCTCAAAGAAGGGCAAAATGATGTAATGATCAAGGGAGAGTGTGTGTCATTTCTCCAAATGAGAGGGAGATTTTTGAGTATTGTCACTTGGTAAATGTTCCACATAAACCAATAAGGAGAAGAAGAGATGACTTACATTGGGTTGTTGAATCATGACGAAAGGCTACGCTTTTGAATCATGGCGGGGATACAATATAATATGAGCCGCTTTGAAAATGAACAATTTAATGATTCGAGAATGTCTGTGGGCAAAAAGGTATCCATTTTGAGTGAGTCGACTCAACGAGTGGAGCAAATCAACCAGGTCGTGAAAGTTTAAAAGAGTGTGATAGTTACTGGGTTGAGCGCATTTCAATTTTTTGGTAAATTGATGGACGAGATATCTCCATGTAGCCCATAACTAAAGCTTGTAGAGTATTTGGAGGGAAGAAAGACTAAGAGATTTAATCTGCTTTATGTTTTATGGTGGGGTGAGGCGGTTATGTATGGAATCGAGCGGATCTAGCACAATAGTTGCAGCAAATCTACTAGGACGGTTCCTATGTCACTGCACGTCAATGAGATGCTAGAATGAATTGTTGCGGACCAAATTTAGGTGTCCCATGTCAGAGGCCCCACGTAGGCCCAAGGCCGAGGATAAGTCAAATGCCTACGGTTAGGCCCAGTCGTAGGTGACATGCAATACTTTCACCCTCACAGTTTTGGAGTTAAGAAGTAGTAATAATATTTATAAAATGAAAATTTTAGGTCGATCAAAAGGAGTGTTGGGTTTGCCTATAAGTTTATGTTTCCTACCAAACAAATTTAGTTGAGTAAGTAACTGGTTGGATTTTCAATAATGATTAAAAGTGTTCTTGGATACTACTTCAAATCATCCATGTTTTCTTGCTCATGTTATTTGAAGACTAAGTTTAATCTTTCTATTATGTTAAGTATTTATAAGAACATAAGTAGACTAACTCGTGCTTGTATTTCAATATTGAACACCTAAGTCTTTTCTTAAAGTGATTATTGGCTACAGTCCTTTTAATCTTGATTCATTTTTAGGGATGGGATATTTAACTTATTAGACATGGATAAATGTATGGCTAAAAATCCTATTCATCTTCCCCTTATTCCATCCAATTCTCACCTTCAGTTGATGGGATTGGACAATTACAGCTAAGATAATTAATTAAGCAACTCTGATTCTGACTTTTATTGGTTTGATACTTAATTTTGAGGACATTGTTTAGCATTGTCTCCCACTCAAGTTCTTCAGGCAACCTCTGATTGTCTCCTTCGGTTACTCAAATTGGTATACCTTAACTAGATTGGATTGTCAATCAAATCCAATTCTTACATTCTTTGATTGAGGATGCAAGCCGGATGATAGATGAGTTTAAAATCTTCTGTTATGTAAATCATATGTCTTACTATTCAAGTATATTAAATTTAAAACAAGGCATACCAAATCAATAAGACACTCAAATTTAGTACAGACATGCATAATAACAGTAAGAGCTACAAAGCATGATACAAACGAATAACTTCATTATAAATAAAAAATGAGCTCAGAATAATTTATGATCCATGGGATGTGAGGAACAAAAAGCCACAACTCACTCATGATATTTGTAAATCATGGTGAGTTTACCAAGCTACAGAAGTAAAAATAACTAACTAAGGTGGATGTGTAGACTATGAGATAAGGGAGTGAGGAGGAGTTGATCTTGTTCGATGATGAAATGGGGGATGGTGAAGAAAGACTGTTTTAGTGAAGGGAGGGAGTGTGAAAGGGCATTGAAGTCCTTTCTTCTTCTAATTCCTCCATTATAAAGGTCACATGACCATACTCTACTCGGTCATTATTCCTTTTTAGTTCTTTTACTCAACTTATTATGACCCGTTTTTCACTGATTTAATCTCTTTTTGGCATACTTTTCTTTCATATTTTTTACTTTTCATTCCAACCTCTTATTTGCACTTTTCTCTAAATAAACAAGACACACACATATACAGCAACAAGAGATGCGAGAAATGACTCAAATTACTAAGAAATAAAGTCTTAAAATGGACATATTTTACCCTATAAAAGTTCCACACTTAGAATTTATTCGTTATGAACAAATAAAAGAAAGCATATGTAATGAGTGAAATGACCTACTAAGTTCAGATTGTGATGAAATCAATTTATCTCGATCACACTAAATAGTCTCACAAACCACCTATGCTAGCAATGACTAATCCATGAGCTTATGCCTCGAAGCTTATTTTCAAGTCCCTAAACTAAATCTGAATCCAGAAGAAAAGTAGAGATTAAAAATAACCTTTTCAAAAATTAAATCATTTACTTATATGCGTTTTCGGGCAAGCACAAGGATCCTTTCCTAATTTCTTCTTCAAAATAGCATAAAATTAGGATTCTTAAATGAAAATAATTAAATAATTGCCGAATTCAAATGTGAAAGTGGATGTAGCTTTGGCCTTCATAATGGTGAAGAGAGCTTATTTTGAGTCTTGCGCATGTCCATACCATTCTTTACCGTTTGAAGTTCTATTTAAAGAATGTTATTTTGATAGTAATAAAACATACATGCATAGCAAGATAGTTAGTGAAAATCATTTATAAAAAATCAAAATATATATACAAAATTTTTAGAACTTAGCTCATTAAAACTAAGCCAAAAGCTCTAGATAATTAAACTGATCCTCCCAGAGAACGAAAGGCCGAGTTCCCAAGGGAGTTGTAGTCAATTAAAAACTATGTCAAAACTATGTCAATATTCGTTTAAGGGTTCAGTTGTAGTTAAATAAATTTGGTTAGACCGAGTCAAAATATCCAAGGGAGCAAAAGACTTACTTAACACTAATAACCTAAATAATATCTATTGAAACTTCGACGAATGGGTGGAAGCAATGAAAGATAAATAAATACTAAATAAACAGATAGCATAGACACACACACACACACACAGAGAGAGAGAGAGAGTCGAATAAAGTGGATAAATATACTAAGATTTTTCTTTACCAAGGCTGAATGCAAACATCATTATGTTATTCGAGCGCAGATAAATCATCATAGGCATACAAATTCAATAATAAGGAATAAACCACTAAATAATTTACCGTGAGTCCAATTTTCTGGTGTTCCAAATTGCGTAGTCACCCGATTCCGGTCTTTGTACTACAAAATACTAATAAATGGTGATTAAACTAATATTTTCTAAACAAACATTCAAAATCTTCTGATTCTGGTCTTCAGTTGACTAGGACCATTGACTATCTAACTCATTCCAATTCTAGTCTTTGGATATTAGAATACTCCAACCTAGAAGGTAGTAGATTTAATCTTAAATTGAATTCTTATTTTATGCATATTTAAACTCTAAATTACTACGCTCTTAGGCATCTCACAAATAATGCATGTAAGAATCAATTTGTCATAAAATTCTGTACCTGTCATACACATTATATATTTAAACAAGCATGAACAAATATGGATGAAAAATACTCTTAATATATCAACATGATAAAATTAAGTGCACAACAACCTAGGGTCCATAAGATCCTAGAATAAAGACAACTACTCACTACACATAATTAAAATAACAATTATAAGATATTTATAAAATTAAAATAAGAATGGCAGAGGAAGACTTAGACTTCTAAAGCTCAAACTCTGATCATAATTCTTCATTCGGGCCCTTTTGAGAGGAAGATGTGTTATGTTATGTCAAGCTAATAGGGTTTGATCCTGAGTTTTCTATTTATAGTTGAGTTGTAATCTTTTTTATTTTTTTATTGATTTTTGTCAATTTTCAGAAGGAGTATCTATCAAAAGAGGCCGATAAAATAGAATCTGCCCTAGTCTATTCTTCTAGCGCTCGACCCATATCAACATGACTCGTGGCACAATCCGGGCGATGTTGAAGATAAGCCTCCAGTCGTGTTTTGCCTTTCACAGCTCGGCACGACCCAGAGCATGACCTAGGTAGTGGTTAAGGAATTTGGTGGTTCATGTTATCATCTTTTTTATGCTGGCATGACCTGGGTCATGCTGTAGTACGAGCCGAGTCGTGCTATTGTCCTTTAGCTCTAAACTTTCGAGCATTGCATAGATCGTGCAATACCTCTCAAAACTACAATTTGGCTCCTGAAGTTCCTTCTTTTGACAGATCGATTTCTGAAGTTGATTTTTTTCCAGTTTGAACCGATTTGCATCCTTTTAGTCCTTTTTCTCTTCTGGCTCCACTTTTCTTCATATGTAATCTAAAAAATAGTAAAATCAATTATAAATTATCCGTAATCACTCAAAAATGACTCAAATATTCTAATAATTGGTACCTAAATGAGGATAAATTATTATCCTATCCCCATCCCTTTGATAAAACTAGGACAAAATCTGTAATAATTCATCAGTTGAAGAACAAAGGCCTTGCTAATAGAGTCAAAAACCTTCTGAATATTAGCCTTATGACCACATTTTTTTTAAAAACAAAAAAACTCATACACCCGACTACCAATAAGATTTGAACCGAAGACCACAAGAATGACAGACTGTCATCTCCCTCTCGGCCACCACCACTGGTGGCACCTTATGGAAACATCCAGCTATGATGTTCTTCTAAGAATAACTCGAGATTAAGGACTACACAAGAAGAATATTATGAATAATACTCCAACCCTCTATGAAGGCTACTTGCTCACGAACCACTAACTTCTTCAAATAAAAAAGTAATCGTGAAGCCAAAAGTTTAGTAATAACCTTACAGCTGGTAGGACACAAGGAAGTAGGTCTAACTTCATTAACAATAGTAGAAGCTTCAGTTTTGGAAATAAGAGCTAATAATATTGAATTCAAGCCTCAGGCATTTTCTCATTGGAGAAGAGTGCCTGGACACCAATACTAGGCCAAGTATACTTAAATAATTTTGCATTAAATCTATGTTGGTCTTTTGTTATTTTCCATGGAGAAAAGGCCGCCTTGATGTCATGATCTGAACAGGAAGTGCAAATAGTGAAGCCATCATCATGAGAAAATGATACACCGGGAGACAGGCTATTATTAAAAGGGATTACAGCCAGGGAGTTCCCAGAAAAGCTATGAAGTGATCTATAAGGTTCTCTTTGATTAGGTAATGGTCCTCACTCCAAGTTCCATTTAGGCCTTGAAGTCTGTTAATTGGTACTATTCAAGTTCCCATGCTCACCTCACCGAACTTTGGATTGTTGATAAAGATGAACAGTTTCTATCTTTTTTAGCTTGATGAAGGCATCCAACTAGTCACTTCTTCATGTTGGAGGTCACCATTGAGAGGGTCAACTTGGATATGACTTTTAATGTAAGATAAGACTCTAACTTGTTGGATTCTCTCAAAAATACAATTGGTGGTTGTTTTAAAATGGTGAAGTAGTTTGTTCTTGATATGCTTCAATTTAGAGAGGATGTGATATAAATCAAGGTGAAATACTTCAATAGCCTGAAATCACTGCTAGAAAATTAGGTGCATGAGTCCACGCTTTGCTAAACTGAAATATAGACTTCAGAAGGGGGCATGCAGCATTAATCTTAGAATACCTGAAGAGTGATCAGAGATACCTGGGGTGAGAAAACTAGCATGACTAGAAAGGAAAATGAGTCAGACACTACTACATAAGAACATATCCATCTTAGATAGAATTCTAAAAGCACCATCTCTCTTATTAGACCATGTAAAAGTAAAACCAGTGAAAGGGCATTCATTAAAGAGCCATAGTCCACAAGCTTGATAATTTATCAATGTCTCTATGAGTAACAAGACTTCATTTCAGCTTCTGAGAATGATGCAAGATGCAATTGAAAACACCCGTAACTAGCCAAGAGGTAGAGCAATCAGAAGCTACTCGCAGCAAGTCAGTCCATAAAAGAGACTCTAACCTTGTTTTGTTCCTCTTAATATGTATTATTAAGAGGTGGTCTCTTAATATAATCAGTGTTCAGTGAACCAGCCTCTGTTTGTTTAATCCAAATAAGGTATTTTTAAGTCTGTTTTATTCCTTCTGAAAATTACATCCCATTTGTTCAGAGCCTCACTAAAATTGAAATTCATCTTATATCTCTCCTTCTACCGCTCATCATCGCTGCCTCCACTGGTGGAGAATGATTATCGGGATGTTGAATTTCCCAGTCAAGTCGACTACCCAGGGGAAGGAAAGATCTGAGTTCCGACAATCGGGCGTTTCATTCTCCAACAGCTGTTCGTGCATTTTGTGGAGCAGATTTGCAGATTGGAAGAACTAAACAATAAGGTCTGGGGTTGTGGACACGGGGAAGTCATGGATAGGTTAGTTGGCAATGGTCGTTTTCGTATCGCTGGCTTCTAAAATGGAGGAGAATTTGATGCCTTTGCTTGTGGATCTTACATGTTTGCCTTTGTAATGCGGGTCAGCTGTTTGATGAAATGTCCAAGGTGTGTTTTTTCACGTTCCTATTTATACTCGTGTAGGTTGAAGGGGTAAAGTACGTGTTTGAAGCCAAGCCCTGTAGAAACGTTGTATTTGAAGCAGTGTTCTAAAATGCGTTAGGCGGTTGGCTTGGGGCCTAGCGACTAATCGGCTAGGCGGGGATAAGGCGGAAGGATTAATCGGATGATTAGGCGGAGTTATATATATTAATAATATATTTAATAATTAATTATAAAATTATACCTATAAAATTTAATTTTATTTTAAAAATAAAATATATAAAATAATTAGGCGCTAGGCGGGGCGTTTACTAATAGAGATTTGAAGCCAAGCCCTGTAGAAACGTCATGTCCAACGTGTTTGCCTTTGGTTTTCCACTTGAATCTGAGTGCCTCAGCCTGATCCGCAAAATGAATGTTCAACATGGGCTGGCTGCATATCTCTTTGTAAACTTTGTACCCAACAACACATATTTATCCTCTATCTAGAAGGCTTGAAAGTGGATGCATACAAATACCATCATTTTTCTTCTCCAGGTTTTTTTTTCATATTGATAAACTCAGAGACCAACATAAATACCGCACTATCATCCAAATCATATATGGATGTAACTGACGATGCACCAAGGGCTGTACAGATTGATATAGTTGGCTTTTAGGGCATGTGGAAAACCCAACATCACTGGGATATTGGGAAAAACAATTGCTGGATATTTCCTTTTGTGCTTACATGAGAGAAAGTTGAAATTCCGTATAACTCATGTAAAAGCTCATTTTTATGTAATTTCATAATTATATTCAGATGTTCAAAATTATAATATATTCAGATGTTCAAAAAGTGAATTACCAAATGAGAAATAAATCATTCAGCAATCAGATGTGGTCTGACCATTCAGATTCTCATCCAGCATTCAGCTCTTAATTTTACAGAACGACACCTAAAAGAGGCTTAATTAAAAACATAAACAAATCCAAAAAAACTTGATTTATTATGGATATGGAACAGTGAATGACCTAAGAAAAAAAATTGCAGCAAACAGCAAAAGAAGGAATAATATTGAAGTTCCAACACTCATCAGTATCAAAATCGTAAATGGAATTCCAGCTCTCGAGAAATAAATATGTTGGTAAATGAGAGCAAACACTGAAAGTTTAGACTCCACAATACTAAAGCTCTAAATATGATTTGAAATAAATTTTTTTTGTAAAAACTCTTTTTGAATTCAGACCTTAATATTTCATATTCCAAAATTATTCATGGGGAAGAATAGTGAAGATGTTGAAGGTGGTAGCATCATTTTGAAACATCATCTTTTTTTTTGAGAGAGAGAGAGAGTGTTTAATTAGCTTTGATGTTAATATCATATTGTGAAATATGATTTGAAGATTGTTGCATATAAAATGTTTGCAGGAAACTTGAAGATCCAATTGTAACAGTAAGGCATTTTGCTGCTCTCTTCTGCTCGTTTTAAATTTCATTTGCAATAGTCATTAGCTAGATGAATGTGTTTAACTTTGTGTTGAAACTGCTTCTCCATTTTCAATCGAAATGTAAATGCATGGTGTCTGGCTATTTTAGTTGACATGGAGAGAAAATGTGATGCGGTTGCGAAAATGAGCTGAAGGAACTGAGCCTTGCTTGCATAAAAAAGATGTTCAGTACAACAAAATCTGTATGAAATACTATGAAAGCCTTAAGATGACCCAGCCATTATTTCGTCCTCTAGGGTAACTCTGATAACTTCAAAACCACAGCCATCTCAAAAACGCTCCCGCCATCCCTGCCATAGCAGTTCAAAATAAATTAGCACGTCATGAACGAGTATAAGTTCAGGTTTGGAGGAAGATGTGTCAATCTACCATGCTCAAAGCTCATCATTGACCGCCTCTTCCTCGTTAGAGGGGGCAGAGGTTGAAGGAACCTCAGAGATGCTTGCGGTGGCAGAAGACCCATCATCCCTCTCTTTCTCAATGAATGCAATGATATCTTCCTTGGATCTGTCACCTTCGTATGAGGTTATCTTTCCCTTCGAAGATTTGAAATATAGAGTTGGGAATCCTTCGACAGCAAAAGTCTTTTGGGGAACATCATTTTCAGTTGCATCCTACATTGCAAAAATCAAGATCAGTGTCTCCAGTTCCAGTACTTAAATGTATGACCACATTCATTTACACCTTACCAGTTTTGCAATCACAACGTTGGGGTCCTTTTCAAAATGTGTTGCAACTTCATCCAGAATTGGGGCTAGCTTCTTGCAATGACCGCACCATGGTGCATAAAACTCTAATAGAACTGCATCATATAGCACAGGTTGATTTTAGATTGTTATTGGGATGGCTTCCAAAACATATTCAATCAATCTACAATGATAATTGATGTCTCATGAGAGAACCACGCACCATTCTTGTTGGATTTGAGAACAAAGTCCTCAAGACTGTCAGTGACAACCACCTTCACTGGTTCGTCATTGGTTTGGGGGATAGGCTGTGACCTGATGAAGGGCTTCACCTCACCAGCCTGCAACAATGCAAAATGTCCAAGTTAGATGGTTAATATATGTCAAAGCCATTACGGAAAGAAAAAAAAGCATTACCAAGTATTCCTTTAACCATGGTGACAATTCATCGGGCTTCACATGGGTTTTCAGGAATTTCTCATTGGCATTGGTTTGTACGATGATGAAGGGTGATTGTTCTGCTTTGACTCCAAAATACTGCAAACAAGTCCAAATGATGAATAAAATTTTCAACAAATTCAATATTATCTTGATTGGGTTGAATGAAGCAACAATATATTTAGAAGGCACATCTTACATCCAGCGCATTCTGGGAGGCATCAACGTCTCCTACCAAAAAGATTAGGCCCTTTCCTTTCTGTTCAGCGGCAAGTTCATGTAACTTTGACTTGAAGGAATCCAATAGACTATCTGTGAAATTCACAAAGAGCATTGCCTGCATATCCGATAGTATTTAGATCAGAATTAGTGTCCAACGAAAAATAAATGAATCATTTACGTATGGTTATATACAGACCTTGTCAGAGGGACTGTTGAAGTATTTGTTAAGATATGGGTGATTGCTTTGATCATTATCAAACACAGTTACAAGAGGCACTGTAGATTCCTCTACAAACTTTTGCAGGGCTTCGACATCAAAGTTCTGCAAAATAAAGGGCAGGACGTTATGTTAGCAACTAAACAATTCTTTGTAGATCAGAACTTCAAGATCTTGACAGTACCTGTGAATCCGCCACAAGTTCATCGAAAGGTTTGAACACTCTGAATGTTGCCTTCTTGATTGATGAATCTCCATGGGGAAGTAGCTTGGCATCCAAAGTATGGCCCAGCTCATAATCAGCACGCAGGATATCAGCCACTGTACTGAAGTTCTGATATTCCTCCCCTTCAAATTTAGGGAAAATTCCAACCTGTAAAACAGTCCGAACACATCAACATGCTAAATACACAACCTGAAATGGGAGACTCAAGAGCTACCACCACCCATACGAATGCCAGTTACAAAATACTCACAATGGCCACTTTCTTGTCGCCAATTAAATTTTTGGCATCATCAGCTGACTTAATTTCCACCGAAGCAGGTCCGAGCTGCTTAATCAAGTATGCAACAATACCATCAGCATCACGTGGTCCTTTGTACTCCTGACTGATCTTTCCCCCATTTCTCAGGATTTTGATTGTTGGGAAGCCCTGGATTTCAAATTTTTCACCCAAAGCCTTGTTGGACTCCTCAACAGCATTCACCTTGGCCAAAACCAGTGGAGGGTTGTGGCTGCTCAATGTGTTAGCTGCTTTCTCATACTGTGACAATTCCCCAAATGACAATCAATCAGTAAACTCGGCATAAAACAAACAACCCAAGTGAACACAAAAATCAGTGATGAAGATTTCTAACAACTACAAAACACTGTCAACCAATTATATACATATATATATATATAAATACCTCTGGAGCAAGGCTCTTGCAGTGTCCACACCTGAAAATTCCAGTCCGACCATGGGTCAATGAGGCAGAATCATTTATGTCAAATTTGTGTCAAAAGAGTGCGTTTTCAAATATCAAAGAGCTATCACAATAAGCCTCATTTCCAAAAATCAAACCTTCTACATTCCACATGTAAACATCCTTCAAACCGTAAATAACAATCAAACCTTATCCATCCTTTACAAACGCCATCAAATATTTTAACCACATTCGGGACGCAAACCACCTTATGATCGACTGGGGAAACAAAAGCTTATGCGTAGGCTCTGTAAACATCATTATACGAAATCATAATTCGACACGGGCACACGTATCATACCATGGAGCGTAGAATTCGACGACGATGAAGTCGTGCTTGCTCACAACGTCAGTGAAATTAGACTGATCCAACGTCAGAACATACTCCTTCTCTGCCGATGCCGACGAGAGGATGAGAAAGGCAGAGACGGCCAAAGAGAGCAAGAAGCTTCCCGAACTGATAACCGGTGGCATTGTCGGATCTCTTTCGAAACTGAACGTGAGACTATCGCCAGGGACATCCTCGGATTTAATAGCACAGAAATTTACTCGCGCTATGTCATCGGGCTGACGTGGCGTTATTGGATTGGAAGAAATGTTTGAAACAAAAAATAGTAACATATTTTGACTTTAATAAAAAAAAGATGAGATTTTCAAGATTTTTATTAAATATTCACGTTCAAAGAAACTTTTATGACGCCAATTCGATATGTTGACTGAATAGTAAATACCCATTTATGGTTTTGAAATCTGCTTTTTACAGATTTATTTGGAAACCTTGTGAGACCTTTTTGCTTCATACAAAGGAAAGTATGAATTTTTTCATATAATAATATTTTTTTTATCAAAATGTTAAAATGCTTTAATATTTCTTTACCGGGATTTGGTTCATAAAAGATTATGCTAGCAAAAGAAATATTTGTATAAGTTAAAAAAGGCAGCTCATATAGTTAAAAGAGGTAACTCAGACACTAGTGTAGTGTTCTAGTAATTGTGGATTGTTTATCGGCCTATAATGATCGGGTCATATGGAAATCAATTTGGATCGAATTCGCTTAATTCTTAAACTGGAAGATTGAACTCTATCAAATCGGTCTGGATCGAGCCAGACCAAAAATATATAAGATTTAGATTGGACCGGACCGAGTTAGACCGGATGGGTGAAAAATAGTTATTCTTTTTAGAGTATTAATAAAATAATATATTTCTTGTAACATTTACTGATGTTCATCATCAACCGTCCCTCAAAGTGTTTGAATGGAAATTTGACCGACTCATTTTAGTATTACTTTAATTCATAAACTAATTTTGGTTAAAACTCAATAACCTTTCAACTAATGAAAATATAATTTTAATTTAAGAATGAAATAAGTCAAGACTCAATAAACTATTGACAACATATTTTGCAAAATTATCTATTGTCACCTCAAAATATTTTAATATTGATTGTTTATCAGTTATCATGGTACCATAAATGTTTGATAAATATTAACAATATTTTTTAAATAACAAACAAAAATTTTTGACGGGTGAGATTCATGTCTAAAAATTGTTTGGCATTTTTGAGATTTCAACTTGAGTTGTAAAAAATTATTATTATGGACAATATTTATTAAATAAAAAGTATGCCAACAAGAAGTAGACTTCTGAATACTTTTTATTTAGAATTAAACTTGAAGAGAATCACTTTCTGTTTAAAGTATTTCACTTTCACATTGTGCTAAAAATTTTATTCATAAATAATGTTTTGAAATTTAAGGTTTGCAAACCAAAGAATCAATTTCACGCATGCCTTTATAATAAGAAATAATACTTTATGCAACTTTTTATCTACAACAATATAATATAATATTCTGACTTTCATGCAACATATACCATGAAAGTTTACAAATATATCATTTAGATTTTTATTAACTTTAATGAAAATTAATTTTTATTTAATTATTAGGAAAAAATCTTAAAAGGGACCCTGAACTACCACCTCTTACCCAATTGCGGTCAGAACTACCAGGATTTTCAAAAAGGGTGCAATGAACAAAAAATTGGTCTGATTTTCTAAAATAAAATTTAACATTACATTTATAAACTAATATTATTATAAGACTAAGATTTGTGTGCGAAAATTACGTCGTTTGGTTATCGAAAGACGACGTTTTCTTTATGTGCGTAAAACGATATATATAATTTATTTTGATAACCAAACTACGTAATTTTCGCGCTTAAATTTAAATCTTATAATAATATTAGTTTAGAAATGTAATGGTAAATTTTATTTTAGGAAATCAGTCTTATTTTTTTATTTGATTGCAACCTTTTTGGAAATCGTGATAGTTATGACCGCAATTAGGTGAGTGGTGATAGTTTATGACATCTTTTGAATTTTCTCCCTAATTATTATTCAAATGGAGTAAGTGGAATTATATCTCAGCAAATACTAAATTAGGATTTTTAGCTACATATAGAAACCTTAATCCGGTGGATATTTCTAGATGAATCGAACTAGCTGTTTTATTAAATAAAAATAGACATGTTTAATTCTTTAAAAAAGCTTCTACTGATTTAGATATATTAATTTGATTAAACGCTGAACAAAAATTTTAGGGATAAAACCCAAAAGGGACTCTGAACTACCATCAATTACCTAATTGCGGTCAGAACTACCACGATTTCCAAAAAGGGTGCGATGAAAAAAAAAGACTGATTTTCTAAAATAAAATTTATCAATACATTCCTAACCTAATATTATTATAAGACTTAAATTTGTGTGTAAAAATTACGTCGTTTGGTTATCAAAATAAATTATATCATTTTGCGCACATGAAGAAAACGACGTCTTTTAATAACCAAATGATGTAATTTTCGCACACAAATCTAAGTCTAATAATAATATTAAGTTTGAAATGTAATGGTAAATTTTAATTTAGAAAATCGGTCCTTTTTTTATTGCACCCTTTTTGGAAATTATGATAGTTCTAACCGCAATTGAGTAAGCGATGATAGTTCAGTGCCCCTATTGAATTTTTCCTCTTTATGATGGTGAATGTGTGTCGGATGTGCTACATGATCTTGCTTCAAAAATGGGTATTTTAACGCTAGCAGGGTTGGAAATTTGTCACACTAATCTGAGTTGAGTGCCTGATAGTTGAAGAACAAAACTAGTTTAAGAGCTTGTTAAGAAGCTAGTAATCCTCAATGACAAAATGAGTTAAGACTCCTTCTATTAAAAGCTTGCACTGATTTAGATATATTAATTTATTAAAACCCGAACAAGAATTTCACAAGGTCAATATTGTGAACTAGACATCGACGTCTCGATCATCAAGGGATGGATGATGTCATGGGCTAGTTCTTGGATTATATCGGGCAGTATTTTTTGGCTCACCGAAGAATTAGTAAGTTAGCATTTATTGCGTAATAAAAGTATTTTTAATGTAATAAAGGATCATATAAGTAATATATTTTCAAAAAGGGTATGGATCATGCTATCATATAAATCAAGCGAGTCGTGACATCGATTAAGATAAGAGGCACATTTCATTAATTTTGAAAAAAGATTACAATACAAGTAGGTATGGGGGCACGCCTACATAAAGATTAGAAACTCGAAAGAACGCACTTTATTCGAGTGGAGAAGCCTAACTACAATACTGAACTATCCATTCCCCCGTAAAGAGCCCAAAAGACTTTTTTCATTCTCATAGGATGAAACACGACTATGCTTGTTCTAACATACTACAGTTTAATATAAAAACAAGCGTTCTAGGCGTAAGATTGCGCCGGACAAGTTTGGACTATGACACTCTTCCTCATTTAATTTGTCGACGCTCTCAGCAACATAAACTGATCTTCCTACTAATTGGCTACTGCTGGCTCCCAACTAGCTTCTTCGACTCATTTGCATTTCCACTTGATTAAGTACTCTTTCTGCTGCGCTTCAGAATGTGAGTGAGGTGTCGTTTCATAAAATTAAGAGCTGAATGTTGAATGATGTATGAGAATCTGAATGGTCACCATTGGTTAAACCACATCTGATTGCTGAATGATTTATTTTTTAAGTATCTTTACATATAATGATTTATTAATATAAAATTAAAATATAATTATAATTTTATCACATAAAAATAAAAATAAATTTATAATCATGTTACAAAAATATTACTTATTTATGAAGTGTGTGATATTCTAATTGAAAAAACAAACTGCAGTCGGCATTGTTGTGATTCTGATTGAAGTACAGTCCGGGCAAAGTTGATTTCAGAAAGATATAAAAAAATAAAGAGATAACTATAATATCGCATATATATAGTTATAAAATTGGTAACAAATCATTCAGACTTTTCAAATATTCATTAAGAGAAAAAGAACAAGTACTCGGTTCACTGAATGCTTAAAATAATAAGATACCACAACTTAATAAAGCTCAACAAGTGTAACAAAACAAGGCCTGAGTAGTTTCTTTGATAAGATATCTTCAATTTCTTCCTTGTTTGTGGTTAGCTTGGTGACGCTGTTCGCCAAATTTTTGTTGTCTTTGTAAAATAGCTTTAAGCAGCTGACATGGAACATCGGATGAATCTTCATCCACTCATGGAGCTCCACTTCGTAGGCAACATTTTTTATCTTTGTGATGATTGGTAGAGGACCTTCATACTTTTGAATTAATCATTTGTCTCTGTCTCTAGGAAACTTAGCTTTTTTTGAAGCACTTTCACCAACATTAAGTCACCAACTTTGAACTCTAATGACTTTCTCTTCTTGTCGTTCCACTTCTTCATCTCTTTCGATGCTTTCTCCAAATAGGCTTTAGCTACATCATTACTTAATTTCTATTCTTTTGAGAACTTGAATGTCTTTGGGTTCTTTCCAATATATTGTCAAAATGAAGTATGTGGCATAAATAGTTGTTGGTTCATCACTGTTTCAAATAGACTCTTGTTAGAATTAAAACTTTTGTGTATGTTGAAGCAAAACTAGGCATTATCGATCAAAGTTGGCCCAATTTGTCTTATTAGCATTCACAAAGTATTGCAAGTACTCCTCTGACATCCCGTTGAAGCTTTCTGTCTGCCCGTTAGTTTGTGAGTGATAACTCATTGACATCTATAATTTTGAACCCATCAACTTTAAAACTTCTTTCAAAAGTGCCCTGTAAACCTTCTGTCTCGATCACTAATAGTGCTTTGTGGCACTCTCCAATATTTTGTGATGTGTATAAAGAATAAGAACAATGTCTCATATGCATGGCATGATTTTGGGGCAGGGATGAAGGTAGCATAATTTGAGAATCTATCAACAATCACTAGTACGCTTGAGTAGAAATCTTAGGATGTTTACATAATTTGAATACAACTTTTCCTTCACAACTACTTTTGTTTTGCATAGTTCCTAATTTAATTCAAAAACTATTCGTCTAGGATTAAATATTCATTAACTAGTATATTATTGCCTCTGACAAGCCTTACTTGCTCCTCTTGGTTTGAGTCGGACTTCCCGAATATATTTGACTGTAACTGATCCCTGAAACATAACATTAACAAATATATAGTGTCAAAAATATGCACTATTACTTATATTTTTTATAAATAATTATGAAATTTGATTATAAAAATAAGACCAAAATAACAACATGAATTGATTTTAAGAACTGAAAATAAAAAATAATGAGTTTGCATAAGGAGAGAGGGAGAGAGTGTATGACATGTGGAATGAGCGAATGTGACACGTGGCGGTCAGATATTGGCTCGTGAGTGTTGGTAGTGGAACTTGTGGCAGCTCTTGGTTGCCTAACAAACTAGCCCCAAAATACCCCTAATGTAGTGTGACATGTGGCAAATTCTGCGAGAATTCTCAATTCTCACATCAAATAGGGGTAGGTTCTCAATAGAACCTCCATATATATAGAGAATGAATCAAATGAAAACCAATTTGGATATGTAAACTGTGAACCATTTATATCCTTTGATTTAAAATCATCTAGCATATATGATTTAACCTTTTTGATTTAATTTTATAATTTTAATAAATTCCTAATTATAATCTAACAAATCTACCGTATTAATGGAGAGAAAATCTCTCTCGTATCATTATTATCTCTTTATTATCTTTCATATCTTTTTTATTTATTAGGAGAATCACCTCACCTACATATTTCTACTCTCTCATCTCTTGCTCACCATAACCAGCTCTGCCAACAGAACTCAGTTCCGATTCGAGCCTCCTCTCAAAGCTGCACCTCTCACCCAGCCAAAACCACCTTAACCGGACCATCCGGACACCATCACGATTCTGAATCTGACCTAGATCTGAGTAGATTCATCCCTTCTAACTGCTCAAACATCTGAGCGACACCTTGATATGAAATCCAGCAACCAAGATTCATCAGATTTGTGCTACAATGTCATATCCAATTTTCAATTTTCAATGCGTATTTAATGTCAACAACTATCTTAAAATGTCAAACATTAATCACTTCATTATCATATTCAATAAAAAATACATTCTCCACCATTAATCATCTACCAATTTTACTTTTTGCACGAATTTTTTTATAAAAATATTAATCACTCATTCATTAAATTTGTTCAATCTAACACTAACTTCACCTTAATCTACTCAAATTAACCTTAAACAACATGTAATAAAGGACGGAGGGAGTATGTATAGTTGCTCAAAATCAGAATTCAGATTCTTCTGAAATTTTGTCATGTGCTAATATTATGAAATTTTCATTTTCAATATCATATTCTAATAAAAAAAATAAATTGATTAAAGCCATATCGTTATCATTTTGATTGTGAAATGATATGAATTTTTTTTTTATTTGGCCTCCTTTCAACAATTTTTTTCGAAAATGGCCCTGCATGAGAAAAGTTTTCGGAAATGACCTCCTTTTAGCGAGCCGCTGTTTGAAACGGCGGTTGGGTTGAGAGAAGTCGCTGTTTCAAATAGCGGTTCGACTGATGTGCTGACTGGGCTACCCAGTCAGCAGACAGGTGGACAAACCGCTGTTTCAAACAGCGGCTGACCTCAACCCAACCGCTGTTTGAAACGGCGGTTTGTTGTCGACTTCAGCCGCTGTTTGAAACAGCGGCTGGCATGAGAAATATTGTTTTTTTTAAAAGCGACGCACTGATACGGCGTCGTTTTAGTTAAGTACAACCGCTGTTTCAAACAGCAGTTGGATTAGATCTAAAAATCGGGCACGGGGTTCTTTTCTTCTTCTTCTCTCCATCACTTAGCAAACCCTAGCGGCGACAGGCGGCGATCCGACTAGGCGACGACGGCGATCAACAGGGCTTGTGGATCTGATGGGGTTACAGCTCTTCACTGTGTTGCGGCTGGAGGTTCCTATTTGGCTCTCGAGGTGACAAAGTGCTTGGTTGATGCGTCTGCGAATATCAACTCTGTCGATGCTAAAGGGAACAAGCCTGTTGACTTGATTGCTCCAGGCTTGAAGACTGCTCGGTTTTCTAAAAGGAAGTTGTTGGAGATGTTGCTTAAAGGGATTAGTATAACTGGTGATGAGATTGACCGTGAAGTAGAGCAGCAGGTGATCACGCCTCGGCTGCCTGAAGTCCACAACAAACCGCTGTTTCAAAAAGCGGTTTGTCCACCTGTCTAGCCCAGTCAGCACATCAGTCGAACCGCTGTTTGAAACAGCGGCTGGCCTCAACCCAACCGCCGTTTCAAACAGCGGCTCGCCAAAAGGAGGCCATTTCCGAAAATTTTTCTCATACAGAGCTATTTTCAAAAACAATTATTGAAATGAGGCCAAATGAAAAAAAAACTCAAATGATATGAAGTACTTATATTTTCTTTAGCATAATATTTTGGAGCAGCCAAATCATAATACAATCATCAACAATACATATTTTTATAATTAAATAATTAATATCTTAGTTCTATATGTATGTGTCAGACGGCTGTGGATTAAACAAGAGTGGTTTGAGATAAAATAGAACAGTTTTATATAAACTAAGATGGTTTTATCAATAGGGGGACAATGTTAATTAAAGATTATTCCCTCTGTTATTTTTTATTTGTCACTTAAATAAATTTTTTTGTCCACTTTTATTTATTTTTTAATGCATATTTACTATCCACATTTATCTTAAAAAGTCAAATATTAATGATTTCATTATCATAATCAACAAAAAAAATAATTCTACAACACTAATAATCAATCAATTCTATTTTTTACATAAAATTTTAAAAATATACATTAAATCCTTACCTATCAAATTCACTCAACCACTGACATTAAATATTACCGTAATCTACTCAAATTAATCTTAAATGACATGTATATTAGGATGAAGGAAGTAGTTGATAAAATTTTAAACAAATGTGTTTTAAATGACTTGCTTGGCATGAGTGAATAAGAATCTGTGAGCCGCCAGGGGTGGTGACCAAGTGGCAAAGAGTTCCTTCTGTGTTCCGCAAGGTGACGGGTTCGAAGCTCTATGCTGGTTTTCAAAATGACAGTGCCATTTACTGGGTTCGAATCATTTCCAAAAATAGTTATTGTTCTAGTGCAGATTATAAAGATAGAAGTCAGAGGACCAATAAGTTATTGCTTCAAATTATGGACTTGAGATTTGGTGATAATTTATATTTTCTCTGTCTTTTTATACATATCATTTAAAATTAATTTGAATAGATTAAAATAAAATTAATAATAATGATTAAATAAATTTACGGAATGGGTGATTAATATTTTTTTTTTAAATTCATACAAGAAATAAAATTGATAAATTATTACTGGTGAAGAATAATTTTTTTATTAATTGTGATAAATACGTATTAAAAATTATTAAGTGATAAATAAAAATAAATAAAAAATTTAATTAAATGCCATATAAAAAAACTAAATAAGAATGTATAAGAGGTTTGCGTCAAACAAAATCTCCGTCCATCAGTATATTAGTTTTTTGTCAATTTAATAAAAAAAAAATGAAAATGTACGACAGTACTATTTTCATGCTTCCTCGGCCTCTATCGGGAACCCCACTCTACTCTCCACTCTGACGATCCTGACGCGCGCATATTACTCTGCAGCACGCGTGATAACTCCTCTGCCATCGATCTGACCTGCGCTTCCGGTGTCAGTTTCTCGGTCCTTCTGTTGTTGTGTTCCGCTCCCGCAGGTCCAATTTCTGCCGCGCACTGCTTCATTCTTTCCTAATCCGTGCGGTTTAATGTTTTTAGGTTTCAATTAGAGCTGTTTTTATTGATATTTGTAAGAAGAGTGGCATACAGAAATGGTGTAATAGTTGTGTTTTTGTTTAATATGAAATTATGAATGCCTCGTTGTCGGTTGCCTTGTTGGTGGGTCTGTGGATTTGGAGGCTGTTGGTTGTTTTTTCATTTACTATTTTACTCTAATTTTCTAGCTTGGAAAGATTTTAATCTCCGTCAGCTTGAACAGATTTGGAGGCTGTTGTCAGTTACTTTTGATATAGTAGTTTTCAAGGAGGCATAGAACTGAATTCAGTTCCTGACTTCAGTATTTTGAATCCTTTCGAGGAGTACAACGGACTTATTGTTAGCAGAGGCGTAGAATTGAATTATGTGGATACTGCTCGTGATACCTTGTTGTTTGGGTCTTAAAACTTGAAACTAAGGATAGTAGTGACGGGTAAATACTCCATCTGTCATCTTTTACTTGTCACTTTGAACAAAATCTATTTGTTCACTTTTATTTATCACTTTACAATCTCAATACATAATTAATACCGTCATCTACCCTACTTCATTATCATTATCAATAAAAAAAATCATTATACATCAGTAATAATCCACACCATTTTACATTTTTACACAAAATTTATAAAAATACATTAAATAATTACCTTTTAAATTTGTTCATCAAAATAATAATCAATTAAATTTGGTCATCAATTAGTATTAATATCTCCTTAATTCACTCCTTAAGCTACTAGTATTTTTGGATGGAGGGAGTAGTACTCGTAAATCTTCATTGGGTATGAAGCCCTTACTTGATGGTCAATTTTTTTGACCATCTACATAAGCAAGCTTTGCGAGCCTCTTTGGGTTGGATTATGCTAGTGAATTAGTGGTGGCTTTGTCTTATAAATATATGAGGCATTTTATTCATGAGTGTAGTTGTTTACGTGCTTAAGAATAACTTGCGTATAGTAATTTCACTCTCAAAGTGGTGTTTGATCGTGTTGGAACTGCTATTAAGTACCAGATACATGTGTTTATCTGCTCCCTTGGTTTTTTTTAGTTCATTTATTGCTCAAATTAGTTCTCAAATCTGATAATTTCTGGTAATGTTGCCATTGCGGTATGCAGGGAGTGTTAGTTGCTGGACAGTTACCGACCATCAAATAAGAATATAGAGTCCCACTATACTGGTACCAATGGCTTAACACGAGATATTGCCTTTGCTTGATAAAATTTATTCTCGTGTGAGGATGAGTAAGGAGGTCATGACATGTGGAGTTAGTAGTGAAAGAAAGTCATCGAACGAAAATGATATTGTGGGAACACATACACGCCAGAGTACGGACAAAGATTTGGGACTGCCAGCTTGCCGTGTTTGCCAATGTACTGAATCTGATAAAAGAGGAGATATTGCATTGAATTTTTTAGGTATTACCCCTCCATTGCAGGATTTATGTGAAAATACTAATCAGCTGAATCCAAATACTTGTGAAGCCGTGTCAGAGCATGCCAAAGATGCATCTTCAACAAAAAATGGCACAAAAGCGTCCACATTTATTGAGTTCGTAAGTCCAGATGGTGAGGTTTTCATTTGCAGTACTGATATTGAAACGGGCTCATGTAACCAAGAAGCCTCATTAATTGATCTTGGTTGTTCATGCAAGAATGATCTAGCCCTAGTGCACTATGCTTGTGCCCTTAAATGGTTCATTAACCATGGATCTACTGTCTGTGAAATTTGTGGGTGTCTTGCAAAAAATGTCCGTATCTCGGACTTCAAAAAGGTTGTGAGTTCTTTGAAGGACTATGAAGCTTTAATAGATAGAACGGTTGCGGGTGAACCTTGTCCATCGGAACAGACTAGTGTGAATGTGGATCCTGATGCAGTGGCTGCTATTAGAAGGTTACGGTTGAGGGAAATATCATTGTGGTTCGGTCCACTCATCAGTAATAGTTTGTCTGTCATGTCCCATGTTGCTGCCGAACAAAGTTCAAACATTGTTGCAGAGCAAGCAGCCCCTGGTGAACATCGTGCTACTAAATGGGCTGTTGAAGGCATTGGGATACTGCTGGCGACTGGCCTGCTAACTGTTACTCTTGCGTGGCTGATAGCACCGCGTGTTGGGAAGGTATGTTAATATATTTGAACTTCTATTTGGTTTATAAGCTCACCGACATCGTAGACGCTGTTACTAAAAGACTAAGGACACTTTTATCAATTTGAAAGTTGAGTGTATGGCCATCATGTGGTTAATTTGTTTGTACTGTGATGCAAGATACGGTTACTAATTGTAGGGAAAAAAGTATACCAACTTGCAACATGGTATTTATTCTGTCCGATTAGTTGTTTAATAGAAGCTAGAACTTGGAAATGGATAACATAGTTATCCAAAGTGGTTGTGGGAAATATGGTTATAGATGTGAGAGTAATGTTGGCATAATTTTTAAGAGGATGTTCTATAGGAAATTAGGATTTATATCTTTATATATCAATATCACCACATGTTTCTAGAAGTAATAAGTAGTAATAAGAGTCATACCCAATATCAAATGAAGTTTCAAGTTTCGGTTCCTCTTTTTTTTTTTTTTTTTATGGATTTTCAAGTTTCAATTCATGTGAGTAGTATTTTTCAGAACTCAAGAATGTATAAGTAGAGTTCTTGATGTGGTAGGAGGTAGATATATGATATGGGGCTGAAGCATGTTAATTAAATTGAAAATATGTATGCATGTGCTCGCAACATTCTGCGGTATGAATGCCCCCCCGGTATCGTAATACATAGTAGTAGTAGTCACTTCATAAATTAAAAAATTTTGATGTCACAATTTGTACACTATCAGGGACACTGTTTTGTTTTTCGCAGCCTATACTGTAGTACGGTACCTGACAATTTCCCCCTTGATTGGCAGAAAACTGCAAATAGTGGACTTCATATCCTTATTGGAGGTGCTTGTGCTTTGACAGTAGTGGTTTTTTTTCGATTTGTAAGTTCTCTTGGCCCTTGTTTCTGTGTTTGCATCTATTAAAGCTATGCATGTCCATTTCTTTGGCTTGTCTGATAGTTCTACCACATGATAAAATGTAAAGGCAAGTTTGTGGGATTTGTTCGAGTTCTCTTATTAGTAGGGGGGTTTAAAAATCTGACAGCATCACATATAGAACCTTGAGTTAGGTTGAGTAACATTATCGCGTACTAACTAATGGCATTGCATTATGAGTTGTGAGTTGTGACTCATGATTGATTAAACTCTGGCCAGTTCCATAATGTAATGTTTATTCTCCTGCAGGTTGTGTTGACAAGAATTAAGTACGGACCTGCTCGGTATTGGGCTATACTGTTTGTCTTCTGGTTTCTTGTATTTGGCATATGGGCGTCAAGGTCACATAATTCTCATGATTCTTGATCCTCCAAAATCAGTCTTTTGTTCATTCTTAGAATCCCCAGCTGCTTGAATGGATTTCTACTATAGAACTTTACTAAGTATACATATTTCTTCTGGTTCTTAAATTATCACTTAGCCTGGACAACATAAATGATGGTGAAATGACCAAAACATATGTAAAGTTTACCAGTTTGAGCTCGGCTGTTTATATCCCAGTACAGGGGTGGTCAAGCTTCACTGTTGTGTGTCTAGAAAATACCTGTGGACAGTCAGCACTGGATCTCCAAAGGTAGTATCTCGTATCTTATGATCTCGTTATCATTGACTGACACCGGCAAAGGGCATAGCTACTGATCTGATGCATAAGTACCCATCCTGCTTGACAACTTCACTTATAGAAGTCCATGTGTTAGCTCTATTATTGTCGCCCAAGGTTCAAGTTATCAACCCATACACGTCTAACGTCACTGCAAATCCACCTCCCCACTTTGCTGTCACTGCAATAAGCTTCACGGAGGACCGAAAGGCATCAAACAAAGCATTTCCCATCTTAGGATCTCTGATCTCCAATCCCACAAACAACATTCTCTTCGAGTGGATCCCAACCCAAAACTCATCCTTGTCGTTCCTATTGACATTGTCAGGAGACCCTTTCAGGTTACACATCCGCCATTCCTGCAGTTGCTGTATTCAAGCAGTTGTGCATGATTCTGCATTTGGAGGCGTCTGTTAGTAATAGGTAGTCCCCATTTGTGCTGAGAGCCAGTCCGTTGGGGAACATAAGCTTGTCTAGGAGCACTGTTGTTTGCTTCATTTGAGGTTGAGGATCATATCTCATAAACCTCTCATAATCATCCTCGCCCAATATTATGAAACTGTGAGCACTTTGTGTATCACATTACACACGGACTAATTGGCCGAAGATCACCGATGGTCGTAGGGTGCTTCACTTTGGAATGAGCACAATATGCGTAGCTGTGCCAGAAGTCGGTGTCAGAAGATAACTATCTGACGGCATAAATTAAGCAGCAACTGCAATAATATCTTGAGCTATTTTGTCCCAGTACTTGTGGTGAAAATGCCTGCGAAACCATCATGGCTCGGCGCGCTCGAGCACCCCCTTTCACCTCTTCAATGTTCAAGGGTCTAATTAATTGATCGTTCTCCTGCCAAGTCACTGAGCAAGGAACCAAATTGATTAGCTCCTGATCAAGGGGACTGGTCAAGGGACCAAACAAAGTTTCAAAATTGCTGGCTGCCACTCGACCAATCTCGGCACTATTTACTGTCCACTCACCATTCTCCTTCTGAATGCTAAACCGAGTTTGATCCTGACAGACCTTCAAAGCCACCTGAAATTTTTTTGAATTTCGGCACCCCTTGATCCATCTTAACCGAATCTTCTCCTCTAACGTCGAGAATTGTTGTTTCAGAGCCTCCGATAGGATTGCATAGACTGATGATAAAGTGGGCTCATTTTCCTCCGTCCATCTATCCATCAAAAAAAAGTCTGATCTCTCAACCCTCTTATTCACATCCTCATAAACATTCCAATTCCATTTGTGAAGGACCTCTCTCAACCGAGCCAATTTGCAAAATGAAATGTGTCCATAATCCCAAACTAAAGCGTGAAATGCAATTTGCAATATGCGTCCAAAAAAAACCCAGAGACCATCCCAAACTAAACCGTGAATATTATAGGCAATTTTTCCATAATGAAATGTGAATTTTCTAGAAGGTTTGACTCGATGGTAATGGTTGCATCACATGTTTGTTAGCATGACAAATTAACAATGTAATTAGCGGTTTTCTTTACAAAATCCCAATTGGGATAATTTTTTTAATTTTTTTTATTATCTTAGTGGAATGAGACACATGTAAAAACATTATATGGAACAACATCATTACGTATATCACCATCACAATATTTTTTTTATTGACCTTCTACTTCCACTTGAAAGATGATTCATTTGGATTATTTAAGAAGCTCATTATGCATGTTAGGTGACAAACGATCAAACCTCAATCTCTGCAATGCTTGCCTGATACTTGACACCTCCATTTTCTCAACTCCTAAGGTATTGTTCCTAAGTTGTTTTTTTGGAGAGAAAGAAGAGGAAAGAGAGGCATTGGAAAGAAAAAAACCTGATCCTGAGTTTTTAAGGCAGGGAATAGGAGGGATTTGGGGGTGAATTGAGCATGTTTTTCTTTCCGTTCAAATTGGACGGATTTGGAGAGATTGGGGGAGGAAAGAGGTTTAAATTACTCTGTTTACCCTTCCTTTATTAATATTTTTACGCATGATATTTATAAACAATAAGGATTATTTAGTAAAAAAATAACTTATCTCTCTCTTCAATTCCACTCCTCTTTTCCTTTTCTCTCCTTTCCACTCAAATTCTTTCTTCCCAATTCTCTCCAAACTCAGGAAACAGAGCCCAAATCCAATCCTTTCAAAACCCAATTGCTTATTCCTAGTTAGTTTCATAAGATATGTCTCGCAACGGTCAGAGCAACAACAATCACTACCACCACGTCTTTGATGGTGTCTCTCTTAACAATAGCATGCTGCAAGAAACCCCATCTGGATCAGTTGATGATGATGGGCATGCAAAGCGTACTGGTACCTTCATCTCACTTCACCTTAAACATCAAATTGTAGAATGTAGTAGTAAGCTTACATAGTTATACATGATATGATTGGGCACGGTGGTGCAGGGAGTGTTTGGAGAACAAGTACAACATAATAATAGTGTTGATAGGTTCATGAGTGGTGTTCTTGGCATGGCCCATAGCACAACTGAGTTGGATTGTTGGACCTACTGTTGTGCTTCTATTTGCCTTTGTCATCTACTACAGCTCTTCTCTATTGGTTGACTGCTAACGCATCAGTGACCCCCTATCCTGAAAAAGAAACTACATTTACATGGACGCTTTCCGCTCCAACATGGGTATGGATATATAGCAGTTACTTCATGAAATGTCGAATCACATTCTTGCGACTCAATATGCAGGTAGATGCAAGGTGAAGATATGCAGACTTATCCAGTACTTGAATTTGTTTGGAGTTGCAATTGGATACACAATAGCAGCATCTATCAGCATGATGTGAGTCCGTCATATTTAGCAAGGCCGCTTCTATTCAAAGGATCTAATTTTTTTCATTTTTTTAAAAAAATATAATAATAATTAAATAGAGAAATTAAGTGGTCAGATTGTTTCCATGAGAAAAGAGTGAAAAATTCAGATCATGTGCCACACAACCAATATAGATCCTGTTTGGTATGACATAGATTATTTTTGTCTCAAATTTCAGACTTTTGATTAGATATGGTGATTAAAAGCATTCGACTAGTCATGACAGCCACTAATTCATCCATGAAAATTACAGACATCAGGGATCATGTTTTTAACTTGAAAATTATAAAAAAGATGAGAAATATGGATGGTGCACGACTAAATAGAATTGGAATTTGTTTTAAAAGAGTGATTCTTGTACATCACATATAACATAAACACCTAAGCACCATCAATGAGAAATTGTTGCGTGATCGTTTGATTCCTTGTAATTGGTTGAAAATAATTACCATCAATGAGCATTCGTCAAATGTCATTTAATTTTTTAACTAGATACATTACATCTCCTTCATGTGATCGGTCTTTCATAGTTCTCTCTACGATAAATCCCATCAAATTTTCTTCACAACAATAACCTCCACCTCATCATACTCATGCATTACCCTCAACTTTATCTCAATTTCAAAATTATAGTTAATTTATCTTAGGACTTTATATTTTATGTAATATTATAACTATATTTATCGGAAAATTATCAAATATCAATACTTTTTTTGAAATAAGATAAAATTCAATATTCCACAAATCAATAGTAATAAGATCTAATTTTAAGTGACTTGAATTAAAAATGAAATACTTGAAAGCAATGTAGAACTAGAGTAATATTTAATTTTGAAAAAAATGACAATCTCTCACCAAATACATCCCAAAAGCATAAATCTCACCAAATATATCCCACAATAAAATGTTTTTTTTCCTAAAACTATCTTATTTATATAAGTTTCACTGATTCTTGTTGACCTCAACCAAATTAGAGTATGGTCACCAAAATTTTTGGAGGAAAATGGAAAAGAAAATATCAGATAAAAATAATAATGTAAGTCATATATATTTATTGTGCATAAATCATCGGTGTTGTGTTTACAACTTCTGAGGAAAGTTTCTTAGAATAACTTCCCTTCATGAAATTATTAATAAGATTTAATAGCATTTTAAAAATCATCACTCTAGTTGTTCAATTTAGTAAATTTTGCATTGAAAAAAGATTATGTCTCTTTTTTTTGAATAGTCATATATCGAACGTCGTTGTGATTTTAATGCTTCCACTCTATAACACTCAACAATGCATCGTGCAACAAACAGAACATATTACTACACAAACGATCTCTAGTTCCATTAAGTAAAACCAATCAAACATATGTATTTGTAGTTCACGATAGTCACATTCAATTATGGCCAAATTATGAATTATAACAGGTAATCACAAAAACACAAACATATTTCTAGTTCACAACATGCAAGATTGTCCAAACGCATATTTCAAACACATAAAAATAATATATACTAAAATCACAATTTTAATATGAACGACTTTACCACATTGGTGATTAGATCCAGTGCCATCCAAAGTAATATCTCTTCATCATTCTACACTAAAATTGGCTGATATATAGTTACTCACATTTTTGTATACTAAAGATATATTATGATGGAATATTACCTATACGTCTAATTATAAGTGAAAAAATAGGGCGGCAGAGGTGGGAGAGGGCCTACAGTTTCAATTAACCCGCGGGGCAAAGTGGCAGAATGGTAGGATGACAGGGAAAAGGCGGCGGTAGGCGGGACGGAGGCGACAGCAAGCGCAAAGACAGCAGGGGGAGGTGGTAGGTGGAGGCAGTGTGGGGGAGAGAGGTGGAGGAAGAAAATAGGAAGAAAAAAAAAGAAGAAAAGTGGATTTCAACTTGATTTTTGTTTTGTATTTTCTTATAACATTCAAGCCATTTCCAGCATATTTCTGGCCACACATTAAGTTTGTCGGAAACTGTCCCGAAGTTTAGATTGAAAATGAGGATATTTGCGGCCATATTCCGGTCTTTTTATGATTCGTTTTCATTGGACACCCACACCGCAAAGTAAGGGAATAACCACTTTTATGGAAATAAAAAATACACTCCCGACCTGAAATTGACCGAAAAACGCTAGAAAATGACCTGAAATTTTCCGGCCACAATGTTTTTTTGCTGCAAAACGCGTATTTTTTATTAGTAACAACTACAATCAGGCGAGAAGGATGACTGAGCTGACGGAGCTAATGACGTCATCGCCACTGATTGGTCAGGGTCAGGCCACACAAGTCCTCCTGCTGGCTGAGATGATCCAGGACTTAGAAGATCAAAGCGTCCTCCAAACCCAAAAGTTCTCTACATGCTGGGACAACGAGATCTTCATCCCTACATTTGCACCTTAGTGTTGGAGTTCTGTTGCACATACTGGAATTATAATGCTCATTTTGAAATTTTGTCTGAATGATATTAATATTGATCATGTTGAAAAGTGGTTGGAGGATTTTATAATGGTTAGCATGTTTTGGCAGGCAGTGGATTATTTATATCAGGGGCGGTCCCCGCTGTCCACCCAAATTTCGACCAAATGTTCATATTTTAGTGTAAAAATAATATATTTTTAATTTTTGTAACCCCAATTAAGTCTAAAAATATGATATTTCTTATTTTTGTACCCCCGGTCAGCTTAAAAAAAATTTATACCCTCAATTAAACTTAAAATATTATATTTTTTATTTTTATACCTCATTCAATTTAAAAAAAAATTGTACACCCAAATTAAAATTTCTAATTCCGTCACTTATTTATATTGATCTTGTTTGGTAGGCAAACTGATGTGTGATAATCATTTGCTTTTATTGGCTGGCAAGAATGTATTTGCTTGAAAAATCGTTGACTAACTAAATTTTTGCACTTCCAAAAATCCAAATTTGCATCAACGTATCTTTCAAAAATCTACTTTTGGCAAAAGAGATTTTCCTTTATCTTGATTCACTAGTACAAGTTGTGGATCTCATCATCACCCAATCCACTTTTTTGATCAGTGGATCTGTCACGCGGCCGCTAGCTCGGTAGCTGCTAGTAATAGCGTATTTAATATGACAATTACTTTTGGTGGCGCTGGAAACAAAAAACTTCGGTATGACGAAAAACAAATTAAATGATAGAATAGATTTGATAAAAAAATTATCCAAATAAAACAATTTTGAATAAAAAAATATCCGATAAATGTACTACCAACTAAATATATTCATTAAATTATTACCGAAACATCATACCGCTCTCGCCACGTTATGTTCCATGCTGTCTGTGTCTGATTGGTTGCATGAAGTCATTGGATATGAGAATTGATGATGAAAAGGCGCCTCTCGCCCTTTGCTGTTGTGAAGGCAACAACTTTCAATGACCACATGTGGCTGCTGGTGCTGGAAGCCAAAGTATATGCAGTGACCAAACATGGCTGAGCCTTTGCATTACTCCAATTCAAATGGAGTTCTCAGCTATACAAAATGATACACTGGAAATTTTTTTCTCAAATCAATAGCCCACTAAAGAATATATGCGCTAATATATGTAGGTGCCAAACCTCACTACATGCCATGGCTCTTGCAGCTGATGTTTGTGTGCTATGCTGCTATTTGTAAGCACTTGCCACCAATATTTTTTCGCCGAAAATTCAATATAATCAAATAGCTGAATTTCTATGACTTTGGTAACTTCCCATTTCTGCATTATATAGGCAGAGCTTCATGTAAGATCATAATGCTAATATATCCATTAATTTAGCTGCCAACCGCGCACAGGTTTCGAAGGAATAGCTTGACACAGGATGCCCAGACATCTAAAACAGCTCCTCCGAATTGAATTTGTTCCAAGCTTCCTAGAATACATCATCAGGTCAACAAGTCATGTGATGAAGCGCAGCCATCATTACAAAGAAGAAAGATTCACCATGAGGCTAAAAATAAAAGGCATCAATAAAAGATTATCATCCCAATCTGTCAGTCAGTCACAGAGTTGGGTGTTGAATTTCTACAACAGTTCAATTACTTGTGTTTTAATTCTGGTGAAAATTTTTCAGAGGCAATATTTTTTTGTCAGATAAGGGCTTTCAAATTGTTACACCCTTTCACACACAAATCGGATAGTGTTTCCAGTTTATGAAGGAACGTGTGGCACTTCTACGAAATTGAAACACAGAGGCAGCTTGCATCTTTTGGGAGCACACATACACACGAACACCAGCTTCCACTTTATTTACAGAATTATTTCCCTTGCTTGAATGAGGTCCTCGAGAGGACACATATCAAGCATTCATAGCTTAAACCGCAAACTCAATCATGAACATCAAGAAATTGAATACGGCAATGGTTAGCTTTCCTTGACTTAGCCACTCTCATAGAAATACAAGACCAGAAACAACATAAGACAATCTATAAAGGACAGAAACAACATGATGTGAGGATGCTTCAATATTTTTTTTTTAAATTACCTAAATTAACTAATTTTGAAATATCAATTTACCTTATTTTATCTAAACGCCTAAGATAATCAATTCACTTTTGTGGATTATAAGTACGCACATATCAATTTTCAGTCTCTCTAGCCATCATGGCTGAGTTTATATATTGTTTGAGCTGAATTTCTAACATTCTGTAGATTCCTTTTTGTCAATGAAAGCACCATTTTTTTTTAAAAAAAACTATCAATTTTCAGTATTATTGAAATTAAATTATAGAATTTACTTACTATAACTATAACGTATCCCTGCCGTATACGTGTCCTGAATTTTTAAAAATTTATGGTCCCCAAACCTGTTTGATATCCGTGCCTGTTCCAGTACTATTTAGACGACTAAATTTAATAATATAAATTTAGATAGGAATATGTACCTTCAGTAGATCAAACACTTTCTCAGCAATGTATTTCTGCTGCAAATTGGCACCTTTCTGTTGCACTTTGTCAGGGTGAATGCACAATGTAGCCTTTCTGTAAACCTTTTTCACAGCAGCTCCAGTAATCAAATCGGTCAACGAAACTGGCAGCCAACCGCATTCAGGCCATAGTATCTGCACAACAACCAATAAGTTCAGAAACTTAGATTCTTCTGCAGACATGTAACATGTTAATTTAGATCTTTCCAAATATATACACCCTGCATATCTTATTTAACATGATCCCAATGTCGACATGATATTTTCAGTTACCGTTTCTAACGGAATTCTGAATTTGTATAATATACTTCATATTTTTTTTATTAAACTCGCCAAACAAATGCAACCTAAATTCTTCTAAAAAATGTTAAAGAGAAAAAAGTCTCGATCTCAAGCCAATTTACGTGGATGAATTTGAAAACAGAGGACTATCCCGCACAAGTGTCAATTTGCTGTTGTAACAGAGCAAACGATTTGTTTTAGACTGAAACATCTCTTTCAGTAAATGACGAAGAATTATGATAGTTTCTGCTAGTGATATTTTTACCACAACACAATGAAATTATATTCTGTGGCTACATAACTGATTTTCATCTCACCCAACATGATCATTATGCCAACCTCTATCTAAGTTATACAAAGTTCATGTAGATATGCTGCCTGGACTGACTAGCCAATTACACCTTTTGGAGGTCTATAGGGGTGGGTTCTCCAGTTCAAGAAAAAAATGGAGTTAAACTAGTGTGGTAGCTTGAAAGAAAAAGCTTTTGGATCTCTAACAGACAAACTTGTAAACAATGAAAATAACGTTCTGGTTACGAACAAATTTTACATAGGCAGATGAAAACAAAAAGTTCAAGGAAACAAAAATGAATACAAAAGGCATAATCATAATTTTCATAACATACATATTGCAAAGTCGATAACAGAGCTCGTAAGTTCCCCTCTTTACCAGCAGCCCAGCGCTTTATCTCAGCATCCAAAGTTTCCGAAAGTCTCTGCAAGATTTAAATGAAGATTAGACTACCATGCAAGGGAAAAACGACAACATAGACCATAAAAACAAATTATTAGATAAATTACGACAAATAGTAAATGAATGGGTTAAGATAATTACAAATGACTGCTACCAATTGGGAATCTCATCTGTTGAAACTATAGGAGAATACTGGGTAAACTATAATAGAATAAGTTGACACAGAGTCAAAAAGCAAGCGGCACAACTCACATGTCTCTCCGCTTGCTCCCTTTGAGTTTGAAGATCTCGCTCATTCTTTTCAGCTAATGCTTTTGCCTAAAACAGAGCATCAAAACATTAATCTATGAAATATTTAAGAAATTGGAATAGACATCTAAAATAGTTTCAAAATGACATTTCTGTGTCTTTGGCCATAGGAGAGAAAGTATATTAGCAGAAAAAGTAATCAAAAAACATACCGCACGCTCATTTGTTCGCTGGTGACGTTCGATTCTAGCCCTGCGCCTTTCTTCAGTTTCCCCTTCCACTTCCTGAAAACTTCCAGATTGTGGTGAACCTGTTGCATAAGATGTGCCTTCACCTTATTGACAACCAGCTCATGTGAATGATGTAAAAAATTAAGACATCAGATCAACAAGCAGAAAGATTTGACACATACCTCCGAAAATTGAGGAAAGATCATCAACGATATTGGTGGCTGAAGACGCCTTTCTGATGCTGGAAGAACCTGATGAAGTTTTCCTTGCAGACTCCGTTCCTTGCTTGGTTTGAAATTGGGAATTGAATAAAGAATCCTACAGAAAACTCAAGGAATGAAGTAATAAATCCACGACAACAGCTGTAGTTAGTCAACTGTAACTCCAAGGTTCTCACCGAATTGTTGGCACTAGCCCTCGGTGCGCTACTAGGACGAGAACCTGAGCTGAAAAAGGATTCAAGATCATCTTCTGGTTTTTGTTGGTTTGCCCTTGAAGCAGCAGCCCTCTCTCGTGCTTGTGCAGCAGCCCTCTCTCGTGCCTCTTTAGCTGCTCTTTCTACTGCAGCTCTTTCTGTTCGAATGCGAGCTTCATTTTCAGCTTTGGCAGCTCTCTCTTTCGCTTCTGCATTTGACCTTGCCCTGGCTTCAGCAGCAGCCTTCTCCGCCCTCTCCTTTGCTTCTGCTGCTGCTCTTTCACGAGCTTCAGCCTGGGCTCTCTGAACTGCTAACCTTTCAGCACGTTCCCGAGCTTCAAAGTTAGCCTTATCCACAGCAGCTTTCTCCGCTCTGAGACGAGCATCAGTGGCTGCTCTTTCACGTGCCTCTCTGGTGGCCCTTTCCACTGCTTGCCTAGCCTTTTCCCTTTCTTCTCTAGCTCTCTCCTTCTCCCTCTCAAGTCGCCTCTGCTCTCTATCTTTTTCTTCCCTTTCTCTTTCCTTTTCCAATTCTCTAGCTTTCATCCTTTCTTTCTCTAGTCTCTGTTTCTCCCTTTCTTCCTCTTCCCTTTGATTCTGCTCACGTTCAAGAATTTCTACATCATCCCTGGATGTGTTGTTTTCCCTATTCCTATAAGCTTTCGCATTTTCTCTTTCTTTCAGTTCTTTAGCATGCCTAAATTTAGCCTCAGCTCTGTTCATAGCTTCCTTCATGGCTGCAGCAGAAGCAGCTGCATCCGATTGTGCCTGCAAATCTTCATCAAAGACGTCATTATGCGCATTGCTGTGAGCATATGCTTTACCCTTGGCGAAATCCTCAAGTTCGTCGACTGAGCTCCAGCCAGCAGTGCCTGACTTGGGCGTCTGACTATTTTGTGTAGAGTTATAAAAGGATGGAAAATCAGTAACATTTGTTCTAGGAGATCGAGCTCCTGTTTCCGCCTTACGTACCCTTGCTGGTCTTGGAGGTGGCGGTCTCGATGGAGGAGGCGCACTTGTAGGTTGTGTAAAAAGAGGAATTTCAGATACAGTGAGCCATATGTCATCAGGTGGCTCTGTGCTGTGTAGAGTAGCAGCCGAGGGAGAATTTATGTCACTAGGAACAGATTCTTCGTATGGAGGTGGTGAGCCACTTTGACCACCAAAAAAATGAGAATTATTGGTGTCGGAAGGCATGCCAAAGATAGATTGATAAGAATCTGAAGTGTTATTCGGAGTTGCCTTCTTCCTTGAACTTCCTGGACTATCAGCAGATAATTTTTCAGGTGATTTCTCACCATGAAACACTTGCCTCCCACTTGAACTTGATCCATTTCTCAAAGAGGACCTTTCTTTCTCATGCATGTCAAGAGGTTGAAAATCATCGAATACTCCAACTGGTGACTCATCAACCATCTTGTTCCCATTTTTACTTAGATTGCCAATTTCTTCCAATGGATCCACAAATACTCCAGAATCCGGACCTTCATGGGTCAAAGGCGAGTCTACGCCCGAGAAAGGATCTTCCTTCGCATGGGATGATCTTTTAGTCGTGCTGCCTGAAGTATGCCTGTAAAAAGTTTAGTGAATATGTTTAGATGTGTTTCTTGATCTTTTCTCATTTCCAATGCTGTGTCTAATGTGGCACTTACATTGAGAAAGATAAGATTTCAACCCACAATACTTTTGTTTATAAATGAAACATACTTGAACAATCATGCCCATCCCGCATATCACTAAGTCCATTGTTATTATTTTACAAAGGATGCACAGTGTTTCTGAGGATCCATAAAAAGTGGTAGCAATACTAGTCAGATGAAACTACACTCTGAGAGTTTGATTATGAATGCAGTTATAGTCTGGAGCCGCATTCAGACAAAAGCTTTTGAAAGATGTTTCTTAATTACAGGTTTCCTAAAATAAAACAAATCTTCTGAATGGGGCTACAAGATACAAATAATATAAACTATCAACAGAAAAGACAAAATGTAAGAAAAACATGTCACTGCATTAAAGAAACGAATTTAAGATGCTGAACTGACACCCAATGTCAAAAACATGGGCTTACAGAAAGATTATATCAATCTAATGTTGTAAGTATTAAGTTTGCAAAGTAGTCCACCAACTCCCAAAGCCGGAAAGAAAAATCAAATGAATGTTCTCTGAACTAATTATTTTTCGGGGCAACTCAGTGCAGAGCCATGGATTGACTGAACATAGGCTAAAGTAAACAATACATGTTTTGAACATTGATAGCTACATTTCAGGAAAGTTGAGCGATATTGTCATAACAGAAACCGGTGATATATCATGGCATGCAAAGTAAAGGACCCAAAATAGGATAGTACCTGGCACTTGCAGGACTACCTCCACCAAACCCTGGAAGCAAATCATCAAAGTCAGCTGCACCTCTCTTAACACTATCTGCATCATCCTTTTTGAAACTGTTCCCCGCGGATCCTCCAGGATTTCCACCAATACCCCCTAACAAATCTTCAAATGGACTTGAGCTAGTCCCATTTTCAGGTGAAGCCATGGATGCAAATACATTCTCAAAATTAGCAGAATTGGGGGGCCTCATTCCGGGCACTCCAGCAAACACATCCCCCTCATCGTCATATACAGGCTTGTCAAACACAGGCCCTGAGGCCTTGGTACCAGCAGGGTGACCACCGAAGACGCTATCAAAGTCAAACTCGCCCCCCCGGTGCCTATTATCGGGAGTGCTGGAATACTTGGGCGGAGCATCAAAGACGTCGGGGAAGCCATCCACGCTCCCCATACCCTGAGCTTTCCCTGTGCGACTGGGATTAAAGATAGGATCACCTTCGTCTATGAAGTTAGTATATAAAGGGGTGGATCGGGTGGTCGTGCTGTTGGATCTGGCAGCAGCCATGGGCGCGGATTTGCCCTGTGGCTTGAACCCGTAATCGGAGGTGAGCAGGCCCTCGAAATCGTTCATGTCTGGGGGGCTCCGATTATGCCCTAACAGTTATCGGGATTGAGCCAAATTCTACCGAGGAAAACGCGAAAGGCGCGGAAAGCGATTCAGATCTGGCGATTCGATTCGATGGGAGGAGGGGAAAGCTGATGTGATGAATTCAAATCAAATCGATACGGCGTTGTTGTTCTCGCTCTATCCCGTGCGACCGAATGAACGAATCGTTTGGAGTCGGATGAATGATTAGAATATATTTTTGCAGCTCCATGTTCTTGTCTTGTCGACTCTATCCAACCCCGTTCGCCTCTCCTTTTCTATTTTCTATTTTTCCGAGAATATTGTGTGACCGAAACGACATCCTCGGAGTCGTCGAATGGGGAGGCGGGTCTTTGACTTTAAATGGTGACATGCGTGTACGTTATACTTGAAGCACGGACAGCAATTTCGACCGCTGCTCCGATGCAGGATAGTTCCACCGTGGCAATCGTGTAAATAAAGCTTCTCTCCATTGAATTATGATGAATATCTTACAATTAGAGGAAAAGAAAGCTCATACATACAGAAGAGGGATGAGTAAAAAGAAGATTTTAGAAAGGAAAATAATAAAGTCAAAATGGCGACGTTTAGATGTGTGTGAAGTATTTTTGAGGAGATGAGGAGACGACGTCGTTTGCTTCATATGACATAATTCGTTGATAAGCCACATTGTCAGACACCACAGGATACTTCTCCTCAAACCCAGGCGAATGACATTGTTTTGCAACTCCACCTTCTTCTTCACTACGTCGGCTGTCTCCTCCAGTGAACTCCGTCGACAAAGCAAGTGAGGGAGCTGGCTGAGACCCCCCCGCAAGCTCCACCACAATCAGGTTGTGGAGGTGTAGCTTGAATTTCAGAGATGAAAACACCGCAGATGACACAACTTTAGTCAGGACATCAGCTGGATGATTTACAGGCGGAACAAAGTAGGGGAGAGCATTGTTCGGTGAAAACCGATTCACAGAACCGATATAGCTTAACCGAATTAATTCGGTTCGGTTAATTCGGTAAATCGGTTAAAAACCGAACAAAATTTGATTAATTCAGTTCGGTTAATGGAAGAGAAATTTTTGAGTTCGGTTAAACCAAAAAATAAAATTAAAAAATAAAAAATAATTGTTTTACTTATAAATATATTGATTTATAAAATATACATCATTTGTTCGGTTAATTTGGTTAATATTGGTTAATCTGATATTTGACTGATAACTGAATTAACCGAATTACCGTTTAACCACATAATTCGGTTCGGTTATAGGTCGAGAATTTTAGATTTCGGTTAATTCGGTTCGGTTAACCGAACATCAATTCAGTTCGGTTAACCGACCGATGCTCTCCCCTAGAACAAAGTATGGAGCAATAACCTTCAACTGAATCTGATTTCGAATCAAGTGACAACCAATTTCAATGTGTTTCGTACGTTCATGGAAGACTGAATTTTGTGCAATAGCTAATGCGTATTTGCTACTAGAGTGACATTGGGAATACAAAATTCCTTTAGAATACAAAGAATCCAAAGAATCTCACACATAATATTAGCAAAGGCTCGATAATCAGCTTCAGCGAGGATCAGAAAACCGTTTGTAGCTTCTTGCACTTCCAACTTATCAATGAGGAACCAAGAATATGCAAAAACCAGTCACAGAACGTCGGGTAAGTGGACATGCACCTCAATTAGCATCATAAGTGCAGATAAAGAAATAGTAGACCTATTGAAAAGGAGAAGTCCCAATCCAGGGGCTGATTTAAGGTACCTGACAACTCGATGAACAGCTTGTAAATGATGAGTACAGGGATTAGCCAGAAATTTACCCAACCAATGAACTATAAAGGCGATGTCAGGCCGAGTAACAGTGAGGTAGACTAGGCGACCCACCAACCTTTTGTAAGAGTCTGGTGCTTGCAGGGGAGGACTATCTATAGTGGCTAACTTGTGATTAACTTCAATAGGAGAAGAAACTGGTTTTGAGGCAGGAAGACCAGTTTCAGCTAACATGTCAAGAGTATATCTTATCTGACAAAGAGAAATGCAACTAGTGGATCTAGTAATCCCAAGACCCAGAAAGTATTTTGCTAGCCCCAAATCCTTGAACATGAGCTAAGAATTAAAAAAACACCTTGAACTTGTCCATGGTGTCCTTGGAGTTGCTTCACAGAAGAATGTCATCAAGATAAATAAGGATGACAACAAATAATCCTTTAGATGATTAGGTAAATAAAAAGTGATCGGATGAACTTTGAGTGAATCCAAATTCTTGAATAGCTTGAGATAGTTTGTGAAACCATTGTCCAGGTGCCTGTTTAAGTCCATATAATGAGTTTAGCAAATGACAGACTAATTTGACAAACTAATTCTTTTGAGAGATCTTGTAATCTGGAGGAATTTCCATATAAACTTCTCATCTAAATCCCATTGTAGGAAAGCATTTTTATATCAAAAAAGTATAAAGACCAATCATAATAAAAATAGCATGACAGTGGTCATCTTGCCACGGGTGTAAAGGTGTCAAAGTAATCCAGGTCAAGGGTTGGAGTGAATCCCTTAGCTACCAATTTAGCCTTGTACCTATCCACTTACCCTCAGACAGATATTTGACATTATAAATCCACTTGCAACCCACAATATGTTTGTCTTTAGGTAAGTCAGTGAGCATCTAAGTATTAGTATTTTCCAATGCCTGAAGTTCTTTCTCCATAGCTGCAACTCATTGTGGATCTTCAGAAGCTTGAGTATGTGATGTAGTTTTTAGTGATTTTAGCCACAGAGGATAAGAAGGCATAATAGGAAGGAGAGACATGAGAGTAGGAACTATAATTTGAAAGGGGGTAAAGTGCCTTTGAGGAAGAAGCATTATTGATACGAGGTAATCCAGTCTTTTGATGAAGTATATAATCAGAATACTTATTGAAAAAATGGATATGTCTTTTAGGTTTAGATGAAGGTGCAGGAGCATGTTGTAAATTGGGTAAAGACTGAGTTGAAGTAACAGTGAATGGAGAAAGTGGGAAAAATATGAGATTTAGGTGAAGGAGTGAAATGAGTGGTAGGGATTGAAATGGTATCTGGTAAAATATTTTCAGACTCCATAAAATAATGGGAAGGTGTAGGAATAGGCCCAGAATGAAAAGGAATTAAAGAAGCCAAAGTTTCTGAGTTTTCAGAATTTAGGTGAACAGTAACTGAAACTTTGCAATTCGCAGGTAATTTTGAGGAATAAGTGAAAACTGATTCTTGAGCAGCTAGAAAAATATCAGATGCAGTACAAGAAGACTAAATATGATATCTGATTGATAAATAGAAGATGGATGAATTGGGGAAGAACTTGGAATTATGAGAATGGAAATATGATTTCTTCAAAAACAACATCCCTACTAACAAAAATGGTATAAGTTTCAAGATTATATAGTTTCTAACTTTTTTCACCAAAAGAATAACCAATAAAAACAAATTGATTGCTCTTGAGTTGAATTTATCTCTTTCAGACTTTAGGGTTGATGCAAAGCATAGATAATCAAAAGTCCTAACATGAGTATATGCAGGAGCAATACCAAATAATATTTCTACTGGAGTTTTATAATGCAAGGATCCGGTAGGAATTCTATTAGTGATATATGTTTTATTAAGGATGCATTGTCTCTATAATTTTATGGGCAACGTTGTTTGAAACCTCAAAGCTCTAGCAATAGCCCAAAGATGTTGATGTTTTCTGACCTGAGTACTTTAATACTTGTAGAAAACTGATTTTGAACATAAAAGTAAAAATTAGAAAATATAAGGAGTTGATCGGATTTACTTTTCAATAAGTATATCCAAGTACACTAACTACAAGGTAAGAAAGTATTTGTATCCTTTGTAAGTTTCATGCTTATAAGGCCCTAAAATATCATAGTGGACAATGTTAAAGAGAGAATCAGATTTAGAAAAATTACTAGAAAGGACAATCTTTTTTGTTTTGCATATTGATAAGCTTCACAGACAGTGGAAATGGATGTCAAATGTTGTAAATTAGGAATATGATGTAAAACTGATAAAGAGGTATAACCAAATTTATGTGAGAGGAAGTTGAACCAGGAACTTATGATGTAGTTGAGGCAACAAAAGGTATAGAAGTGACTAAATCATAAAATCCTTTAGACTGATTACCAATCAAGAATGTCTTCTCCTGTATTAGGTCCTGTAAAAAATATTTGTTAGAAGTGGAGAAGATTTTATTATTAATACTATAAAGAAAAGCATATACTCATAATGTGAGAAATAGGTGTCCATTTGGAAGTTTAATAATGGAAGTGGTCTAGTCTGTATAAGAAGGTGATAACAAAAGGTCATATGATGGGTTGCACCAGAATCAAGAATCCAGGAAGTAGTAGTATCAATTACTGAATGACTCTAAACCATACTTGAAACATCAATGTTAACTGTCACATTTGTACTAGTTGAAGTGTTTGTTGTGTTCATTATTTTGATTTTAAATCTTAAAATTGATCTTGAGTAAACTGATAAACTTTGGTGTTTCCTGAACTAGAGGATGAAGTCACTAAGACATTTTCTTCAGAAACAACAGCTACATTTCCATGAACTTGAGTCAGTTGATCAAACTTCTTCTTCTTGTTGGTCAGCTGTTAAGGTGTAAGTGGTCTAAAAATATTATGCCCTTCTGGAAATCAAATCAACTTAAAACATTGGAATTTAGTATGTCCCACTTTCTTACAATAGTCACATTCTACTCCAGAATTGTTTTGAATTTCATTCCCTGACTTTCCTTGTTTGGGAGTAAAATTTGAATTGTATACGGTTTAGAATCCAATGTAGTTGCTTCAGTGCTTATTTGAGCTGACAAATTTTCTAACTTTCTTCTTGAAGAATCATGCCAAACAATTCTTCCGAACTTGGGAAAGGTTTCATCATCAAAACATTGCTCCTGATGGTAGATATTATGGATTCAATCCCATTAAGAACAACATAACACTATCCTCTTCTTCTTCCTTCAGATCATCAGTATGCTGATGACAAGTTATTGCATAATTACACTTTCTTGAACTCATTATGTTCTTTAAACCATCCTTGAGTGCCTTTTGCTTAGTAAAGTACTCACCACACTCATATCACCTTGTTTAGAGTAGTTAAATCATTTTTCAATTAAAACTTTTTGGTTGTATTCTTTTCGCTTAACCTGGTCAATAAAGTTTCCCATAGCTCCTTAGGTTCATTGAGATACACAAATGTCCTTATAGTTTCTTCTGGCTGTGAACTATTAATCCAAGCTACTATAGTTTGCTTGCAGCGGTTGTAATCAAACCACAAAATTGACTCACGTTTGGGAATTTTCACAGTACCACATATAAATCCAAGTTTTCTACTAGTTGACAAGGCAACTGTGATACTTGGTTCCACTGACTGAAATTTCTTATTCTGGTGAAAATAAAAAAATGTTATTTTGGTTTGTGAATGTTCACAAGTCTAATATAGAACGGATGACGAATATGAACTTCAGAATTGTTCCCAAACTGATCAGTAGCCCTAACTTTTGACTTTAATTCTACGATTCCTCAGAAGCATTAACAAATTATTCAAGAACATTAGCCACAGTTTTTCAACAAAGAATCTCCAAGAACAACCAATCGACAGAGATTTTACAATAAAAAAGTGTTACTAGAGTAATAAGATCTCAAGAATCGCAACAATTGCAAGATTAATTCAGGCAAGCAATGACTAAAGGTTTATATAATAGATCAACAACTTCTAGTCAGAGAATTCCAGAGAGTACGATTTACTGGATTGCTCTGATACCATGACAACCGTATAAATAACGTTTCTCTCAATTGTGATGAACATCTTACAATTATAGGAGAAGAAAGCTCATATATATAGAGCTGCGAGGAGGAAGAAGATGATTGGACAAAGGGAAATGAAATAAATAAAATGACAACGTTTAGCTATGCGCCAAGTGTGTTTGAGGAGATGAGGAGACAACATCGTTTGCTCCATATGACATAATTCGTTGATAAGCCACATTGTCAGACACCACAGGATACTTCTCCTCAAACCCAGGCGAATGACATTGTTTTGCAACTCCACCTTTTTCTTCACTACGCCAAGCTGTCTCCTCCGGTGAACTCCATCGATAGAGCAAGTGAGGTAGTTGGCTGAGACGACCGGTCCGTGGTGACAACTATTATCGAATTGAAAAAAATTTAACGGATAGGTAAAAGGTACAACATTTATCATACCCGTCCCATATCCATTTGATTTAAGTTAGCCACTCAGAAATAGAACTGCCCGCCCGCATAACAAATACAAATAGTTTACAAGAAAGTTCTATAAATAATTTTATAAACATATTTACTTATGAGTAATTAATTTTACTAGTGAGCTCATTAGTTGCTTTTTCGTGTTATAAATTCTAAACTCATTAAAATATTATCTAACATTACATTTACCAATTAATCTATAGTATGAGGCAATATAAACAAAATTATCATTCATGACTTGCGCCTCTCAAAACTCAATCATCAATCACTCACAATGTACAACATAACATTATATAAATCATCATAAAATTATCTGTCATTTATCATTTTGAATTAGTAGTTAAAATATTTAGAAATATGTGTGTTTTTTTATTTACTTATAATAATTATATGTGATATAGATTTGATAAAAATAGTGTCTCATGTCTTTTGTATGATATGTTTATTTTTAACACTGTGTTATATTAATTATTTTCAAATAATATTTAAAAAATATTATAACTTTTAACAAAATCAGCTATGGAGTTTCTGCGTTGTGAATCATACATCGAATTCATCATCTTTTTGAAACCTTTTTGGTTGAATGTTTGAACCTAGATTTCAAACTTGGTGGTGCTAAATGTTAACTAGGCAGCGACATTTTGTTTAGCGTTGAAGCCGGCGGTGTTGGAGATAAATAAATTTTTCTTGAAGTTTTATTGGTGCCTTTGGGGTGGAGGGAGAGGAGGTGACTGAGAAGATGGTGTCATCGGACGCGATCATCTTAAATTTTGTATCAATGGTTTAATTTTTTATTGTCAAACTACATGGACATGATTTATGAAGTGTAGCAATTGTGAGGCTTGATCATTCTTGAGTCTTAGACTCCGCAATTTGATCCTTCATTCACCCCTTGGTGCTTCTTTATCAGGCCCTGGGTTTGGTGGGGTATTTGGGAGAGGAGACTCCATAATTTCTCATACTTTTTCACTGTTGAGAATGCTTAAGTCATTTACATCGATGTCAGTTGAGGAATATCGATTGAGATATGATGCCCCAGAGGCTCTTCTGCTGGAGATCCGTAATTAGCTTGCTAAAGTATAATTCAATGAATCATGGGGTGATACAACTATTTGGAAGGATGAATCATCCGGGGAATTCTCCTCAACTGTTTTTATGATTCTTTTCTATCTCTGAGCTTTTCGGTCGAAGTTTGACTGGATGTAGGTTTGGTGGTTGTCAATGAAGGTCTTAGTATTTTTTTGGAGGCTATTCCATAATGATTGTTTCTGTTGATATTTGAGTTCAGGGGAGGGAAGGCTCTTTGGCTTCCTGTAATCCGAGATGTTAGACGATGGACCACTTGTTTATTAAGGGGGTGTAGCGAGTCCCTTTGGGAGTTTTTTCAGCAGGGTTCTTCATATGGCTAGGATGACTACCATCTTTCAGTTATGTTGGAGTTGGATTTCATAGCGATGGACTTCTAGCCAGATAGATTTTGTGGTTGTAATTGTGATCAGGTGTGGCCTTCGGGAGATCCTGTGCGAGAGAAATAGGCGTACTTTTGATTATAGCCGGGCTCAAAAAGTCGCATCCAATTGCGAGTTCACCAGTGGATCTATTTACCGCCTCTTTTTCAACCATCGATGGAGCCCAAGCCTTAAGATATCTTATCTTTCAAGAGCCTTTGTATTTTTCAGACTCTGGTGCCTCAAAAGAGGGTTCGTTGTGTTGCTTAGAAATCAAGGGATTGTCTGACTCTGAATGTGAATGGTTCTACAGGTGATCGTCGGAGTTCAACGGGGGTGTGATTCGTAATGTTGCAGGGTCTCCACTATTGCTTTTCTCCAAGAACTATGTGCTGGGTGTCTCTAATGTGGAGGCTGGATATCAAGCAGTTATCTATGGGATCATAATTGCAAGGGAAATGAGCATTAGCATTTTAAAGATTCAATCGGACTAAAAGAGTTTTGTGAATTATTTCTTGGGGAGGAAGTCATTCCTTTGGACATGCAACTATGTTTTTCTTCAAATGCGCTCTGAGATTGGGGAAGTTCGGGTGGGGAATATCTTTCGAGAGGTTGATAAAATTGTTGATCTGTGGATGTGGGGATGGCCCTCCGGCTTGATTCTCGTCACACTTTGTTTTGTAGAAGCTCTTAAAGCTTTACTTATAGTTTTTTTCTAGCGTCATTTACTGTTTTTATTTTTATTCTTGTCACTTTGGGGTTGAGTAACATCCCCCTTAACAGTCTGTTTTATTTTTTTGCCTTCCATGGTCTTTTCTAGTTAGTAATAAAATTATTTGATTAAAAAAATAGGAAACTCTAAAACTTAGAAGTCTAAAATTCCAAAACATCATTCAAAACTAATGGCATTTTAGTCGTGGTACCATTGCCTAGACAGTTGTCTAGACCAAAATACTATTAATTGTGTAAAAATAATATATTTTTTATTTTATACCCCAATAAAACTTAAAAATATTATATTTGTAATGTTTATGCCGTTATTCACCTTAAAAATATTATGTTTTTTATTCTTGTGACAAATTGAGCCTGAAATTAGTTTTTCTGATTTTGTAGCTCAATTCAGCTAAAATCTTCTTAATAATAAATATCAATTTTTCTATACCCAAAAATGAAATATCTAATTCCATTAGCTGCTCAAATATGTAGCTTGTATACCATGACAAAATATATCCATTTTTCCATTAAAAGTAATGTTTTTTTAGCTTGAGTAACAATTCATGACACACGAGAAAAGCCAAACGTGCCACTAATCATAAAACGTAATAAAAGCGTGATCGATGGATGGTCGGATACATTTAGTTTAGCGGGTTGGAATCTGCTGAACAAAATGAGAAGAGTAGGATTACAACATTCGTGCCAGGATACCCCATCCTAATTATTGGTCCGGGATTGTTTCAAGTCATAGGTGGGTAACGAGGATGAGACGCAGAATTCAGATCCTTATCCTTTTCACGTCACCCTGAGGAACACTTGCATCATTCATGCTGGCATCCTTTGACACCAGTGGTCTGCCCGGAGCCTGCGTAAAATAGTCTGAAATCAGCTACATCCTTGTCATAATGCTATCAGGACTAATGAAGGAACGATACTTGCCGTTTCCCCAGGAACCACTGCATAGCGTTCTGCCAGCGAGAGAATCACCTTCCCTGCTCAAAAATAAATGCCGAGGACCCTTCAGGTATCAACAAAAAAATCAAATGCATGGAAGCCAGATATAGAAACAAACCTGATGATGGTTCATCCATTGATGTGGCCAAGTGCCGCACCCCAGATCCATCACCACTCAACACATCAATGAGCTTGGGAACATTTCTGGATGACAAAACATATTTGTGGTTATATTAGATACCATGAAAAGTGTAGGTTAGGTACCCAGCCCTGACCACCGAGACAAATTTCCCCTGGTTTTTCACTGACTGGTGTCAAAATTAACTTGATATACCAGAAACGGAAATTCATGGTAAAAAAAGAACTCCCAACAGAGAAGAAAAGCTGTATAGGTTTATCACTGTATCATAAATATTGTATTCTTCACATAATCCGTTTGTCAAAAACTATGGTCTAGACACAATGTTTACCTGTCAATGGCTTCCCCATGACCGAGCTGCCCATTAGTATTTCTTCCCCATGAAAACACGTTTTGTCTATCAGTTACAGCCAGTGTGTGCCTCCAACCACATGAGATCTGAACTACTTTCTGCCAAAACAATTGACAAACAAGAACTCCAAAATGACATGTGTCCTCTAAAAGAGAATGCAAGCTGCAAAGTCTTACTAAAAAAGCCTGAGGCATCAAAATTGACAGATCTAGACAACTGCAACGAGAGCATGCCTGTTCATGAGGAAACTTCAATTGCACTGGAAAGCAGTGGTCCATATTGTCGCCTACTCCAACTTGTCCAAACTGTTCACGGTACAAACAAAAGGTAATCAAGGGAGCAGAGACAACTACAGCAATTCCAGTTATATTTGCACAGACATAAGCTCCAGTTCAGCCCATCAATCACTAAAATATTTACCTATGCAGCGACAGTTACCTAAAAGAAATTATATGGCAGCATATTACTGTTATCTACCAATTCTGCAGTTGGACGATCTTCATACTAAAATAGTTATGTACCTAATACTAGGAGATAAACCTGATAACCACTTCAATAATTCACTTTAAGTAAATGCACAATCAAACCTTGTTCCAACCCCAGCCAAAGAGTTTTCCATCGGAAGTCAGTGCCATAGTATGTCTCCAACCACCTGATATCTGAAAAGGATTATAAAATGATAAAATTAGTGGAAGAGAACATTAATCTTAGCATGTACATGTCACTGATATGTGAAATATCTAATGGAATAAAGGAAATAAAAGTGAAAAGAAACATCAGCAAGCAGAAAAGTTAAATAGCCCACGTTCTGCATTTAGATATTTAATGGAGAACCAGTAACCTCTGTTATGAAATATTCACGTAAAGCTTCCAGTTTGAGAGGAACAAGATGATCCTCAAAGTCTCCATGTCCTAGCTGGCCATACTTGCTCCACCCATAAGTGTACAAACCACCAGATGATGTAACGGATATGGTATGCCGCCAACCACATGCCACTTGCGTCATCTTTTCGCCCTGTGTAGTTTAATCATTAGATATCCCCAACACACGAGAAAAATTGATGCAACCACGAGAGAAAGCAAAACATCTGCAGAAACATTTGCAAACTAGAAACGTTGTCATAGTAATTTGAGTACATAAGATACCAATAGACAAACAGAAAACAAAAGTTTCATAGTAATTTGATCAAATTCAGTCTGAGTGATGTTATCACGGGCCAAGTTCAAGGACTTTGTACGGTTCGTATATTGATTTTTTTTTCCATGACTAGAGAATGGGGGATCATTGGTGACACTATGACTTGTAGGAAGAATTAAATGTAGCTTTAGCGATTTCCAGTTCTTGGCATACATAAGAAGAGTTAACTTTCTGGGGAACCAGACGGTCATTTCTGTCACCCAATCCCAGATTTCCATATCGACCCCAGCCCCAACCATAGAGCTCGCCATCTTCTGAAACAGCAACAGTGTGCTCAGCACCAGCAGCAACCATCTTGATTGGTACACCCTATGCGAAGGAATAAAGAGCAAGTATATTTAGTTCATGACTTGCTTGATAAAAATTCAAGGTTTGACAGATTTTATGAACACAAACAAGAAGAGGGGAGATGAAAAGCATATTTCATGCAAGTAAATCCGAGGGATAACTTAACAAAATATCATGTACCTGAAAGGCTTGAATTTTTTGTGGTACCAATGAGTCCTCTGAGGTGCCAAGACCAAGCTGACCATTTTGATTCCGCCCCCAGCTACACAGAATAACAAAACTGGGGGTCATAAACGACAAACAATAAAATCACAACAAAAGGTCCACTTGCACAGACAAAAAAACTAGCTTTTCTGCATAATTAGATAATTCAAATCTTAGAAACCACGACTGATAAGTCAACCCTTTGAAGAGCAAGACAAGAGCATAAAATGTGAGTTTAGGACTCCTATTTATGCATCAGGAACTATGTCACGTGGAGGTGGAGAGTCAGGGCAGCAAGAAGAGTATTATTAAAAAAATCTCAGCACAAACAATTATCACATCAATTTTTTAATATAAACTTGTAAGTTACAAAAGATATACATCCGAATGAAAACTTGGGAAATTATGATAACAATGTGTAAGCACATTCTTCTGCTTTATAGTGGGGCATCAAAATGAGAATAACAATGGGAAAATAAGTAATCATTAATCAATTACACACCTCCAAACATCTCCCTCCATGGATAAGGCTAAGCAATGACTGTCACCACATGCTATTTGCTTAATCTGCATACCCTGTAATGCTTGAATTGGTTGTGGAATGAACAAGTCACTTGAGTTTCCATGACCCAACCTCCCGAAATCACCCCTATACATATAAAGTAGTACCAAATTAGTGATTACAGTTGAACTATACAAGCAAAAAAATGTGCCTAAACCAGGGATGACATTGTTATATCAAATCAAAAACAAGAAAGTATAGACTGACTTTTGATGTTTTCAAAGAAGAAAAAAATTTACAGTTACATGACATAGATTATACTTCTTTGGGTAGCTACTTTCTATAAGAACCCCTAAGAATACTAGATAATGTCAGCAGCCTAGAAACCAATCCACACATTAACAATGAAATTAACTGCCAAGATCAAGAACATACCATCCCCAACTATATACTTGAAGTTGAGTCTTGGAATAAGCAGTCGTATGATCAGCTCCACAAATCACAGAAACTACATCAAGACCATCTAGAGCAGTTACTTGTGTGGGATAATATCGATCTTCAGCATCCCCATGACCCAACTGCCCATCCTCTCCTCTTCCCCAAGAAACAACAATATTTCCTGCTGCACACACTCTCTCTATGTTATGACTGACCAACAATAGGTTACGATTAACGCAAACAGATCACAGATGCAAGGACATTATAGAAAGCCAACAATTAAACTGCAGACTTGTGCTACGAAAATGTAGTTCAGGAAACTAGTTCTGTGGAGACAAACTTGCTTTCAATAAAGATCATCATGAACTTGCACAACCAAATCATTTGTATATTGCCTGACTCGATGAAACTAGTTCTGGAAATCTTTGGGGAAGTGATTGGCTAGGTCAGTTTCACTTTCCATTTGGAGTTCAGTTCCTTCTCTCAGAAGGTGAGGAACGAAAACTATATAATTTTTATACAGTATGGCATTTCTGTTAAAGCCTCCATGAAAATGTAGAATGCACTTGCCACATCAAGCTACATATGTCAAAATCCCTTGAAAACTTCCACATGTTACTACAGCTTATAATTTCAAGTTTTTAAAATCCACAATGTCTTTCTTTTCCAAGACACACATGAGCATACCCAAAGTGTATAATAAGCTACTGAAGATTCCAAATTCTGAGCCACTTATCCTTTCCGAAACTCACATAAAAATCCAGCCACAAATTAATAACTCGTCAGCAGCCACATTATCCGCAAAACAAAAATCACAAAATAAATTCCTCTCTCCATCGTACTACTCAAACTAAACAAAACCCACAAACCCTAAAACTGCACGGACCCCATAATTCACAAAAAAAGAAAAAAGTTTACTTTAGCAAGCAGGACAAAGCAGAGAGTAAAGTGAGAGTAAAATCTTACACAGTAAAGCAACGGAGTGGCTAGCGCCGGCGGAAACGAGGAGAACAGGACGTAGAGGCGATCCACTGGTACCTCCGTCGGCCATTTCGGAGTCCCGCATGAAAAGAAGAGAAAACAGAGACAAAGGTTGATTGGGGATGATGGCGAAAGCGAGGTATTGTATTGTTTGTAGATTAGTTGCATCACCGTCAAAATTTATTGGCCGATAGTATCACTATATTCAAGACTCTGCTTCCCTTATACTCTCTTGTCTTCTAATACATATAGTTTAAGTTTAATTTCAATAATTAAAATGAAATTAATAATAGCAGTTGAACAAATTTAATAAGTAGACGGTTGATGATTTTTTTGAAAAAGTTCATGCAAAAAATAAAATTAGTAGATGATTACTGGTGAAGAATGTATTTTTTATTGATTATGATAATAAAATGATTAATGTTTGACATTTGTTGATATTAAATACGCATTGAAAATTGTTAAGTGACCAGTAAAAGTGGCAAAAAAATTCGATTAAGTGACATGTAAAAGAGAACAGATGGAGTATCAATTTTTTTAATATGTATTTAATATCAAAAAATGTCAAACATTAATTACTTTATTATCATAATCAATAAAAAATACATTCCTCACCATTAATCATCTACCAATTTTACTTTCTGCACGAACTTTTTCAAAAAAACATCAACCACATATTTAATATATTTGTCCAACTAATAATATTAATTTCACCTTAATTTATTCAATTAATTTTAAACGACATGTGATTGAGAATTGAGGAAGTAATGGATATGGAGTGTAATTATATGTTAGAAATCTTAAATTTAAGTTGAGAGATGTGTAATAATATCCCCCGCTCTGCTCAACATTATTGTACGGAAAAAGTGAGAGATTAGTTTATAGTGATGGAGATTGAAGCATGTGCTGCTACAAAGGCAGAATCAACCAGAGCAGTAAAGACATCATGTCTGCTACCAAACTACTGTTTCACACATACGACAAAATTTAGTTTTTTTTATTTTAAAAATAATTGTCTAAGATATTTAAATTTAAAGATCTGACCTCTCATGTCCCTCTCAATTCTTTACTCTTTTTATATTTAATTTAATATTTTTTTTTCTGTTATTTATTCTATTTAGTTTAATTATTATCATTTGCTAAATTTGTAGATAATTAATGACAAGTAATAAATTTAAGGGATAAAACCCAAAAGGGGCCATGAACTAACACCGCTTACCCAATTGCGGTCAGAACTACCCCGATTTTCAAAAAGGGTGCAATGAAAAAAAAATTGGATTGATTTTCTAAAATAAAATTTACCATCACATTCCTAACATAATATTATTATAAGACTTAGATTTGTGTGCGAAAATTACATCGTTTGGTTATCAAAATAAATTATATCATTTTGCACACATAAGAAAACGACGTCTTTTGGTAATCAAATGACAATATTTTTACACACAAATCTAAGTCTTAAATTAATATTAGATTTGGAATGTAATGGTACATTTTAATTTAGAAAATCAGTCTATTTTTTTTTCATTGCAACCTTTTTGAAAATCTTGGTAGTTCTGACCGCAATTGGGTAAGCGGTGATAGTTCAGGGCCCCTTTTGGGTTTTTCCCCTAAATTTAATATATGCAACGGCCATTGCATGATAATTACATTTTAGAATAAATTATTTTATGATATTATTATTAGATTTAATAAGATAAAATAAAAAATTATTATTATTATCTTTAAAAAATTTCTATTTAATTAAATTATTAATACCTCTTAATTACTTCTCTCAACTACCACATGCCATATTTTTATTGATTTAATTTTTAGGGATAAAACCCAAAAGGGGCCCTGAACTACCACCGCTTACCCAATTGCGGTCAGAACTACCACGATTTCCAAAAAGGGTGCGATGAAAAAAAAAATGGACTGATTTTCTAAAATAAAATTTACCATTACATTCCTGACCTAATATTATTATAAGACTTAGATTTGTGTGCAAAAATTATGTCGTTTGGTTATCAAAATAAATTATATCATTTTACGCACATAAAGAAAACGACATCTTTTGATAACCAAATGAATTAATTTTTGCACACAAATTTAAGTCTTGTAATAATATTAGGTTTGGAATGTAATGGTAAATTTTAATTTAGAAAATCAGTCCAATTTTTTTTTCATTGCACCCTTTTTGGAAATCATGGTAGTTCTGACCGCAATTGGGTAAGCGGTGGTAGTTCAGGGCCCCTTTTGAGTTTTTCCCCTAATTTTTATGGGTGACGTTGACATTCAAAACATCATGAATGTTAGCTAAAATTATGAAGGAAAAAAAATATAAATTCGCAATACACGCACTAAAATGTTGGATGAGAACTTATTTTCACAAGACCTCCAACAAACCATACATATAAAAAATTATATTTTAATATAAAAAAATAATGCTTTTAAAAATAAAAAGTCTAACCATGATGATAAATATATGCATTTCAAGCACAACACATAACATTACTCAAATTTAATTGAAATATATTTTAAATAATAACAATTAATAACTCAGTTAATAAATTATCATTAGCGCAATTTTTAGGCAGCTTTTTTTGTATGTTATGAGCATGTATGTTGGTACCATATTTTTTTTTTGTAACTATTAGAATAAAAAAGACATATTTCGAAGTTAATCTCACCAGTAATACTATAATTCAAGTTACACTTGAATGATTTATTAACACAAATAAAGTAATTAAATTTGTTCATTATTTTACATAATAATAGATTCAGATTTATCTTAAAATATATACAAAATTCACGAAATGTATGCCCCTATGCATGTGACTAATAGGCTAATTTGGTATTAAAAGTGTATAACATTAATTATATTTAAAAATGATCTGGTAGAAAATTGGAGACGTGAGTGACTAATACATAGACAACCAATAAGGTATAAAAAGAAAACTTATAAATAATACACTCTAATGCACAAACTTATGTTCAATTATAATTAGCTGCTATGAGCTCAAAAATATTTTTTTTATTATCATTATTTAATTTAGGAATGAACTTTATAGCTTTGCTATACCAGATATGATTCCTCCAAACTATTACTATTACTATTTCACAAACTAGCTTGCGCCGGTCGCTTTTCTTTAGATTTTGCTTTGTTTATAATAGATTGTACATTGTAAAGAGACGATGAAGCCATAGAAATATAGAGATGATCAGAATAAGATTAAGCTAAATGGTTAAAGAGACTCTGAGAAAAAGACAAGCCGCCGTGAGATAAAAAGCTGAAAATAGTAATGATAATTGTTTTGCTTAAGAAATGATGATAGTAAATTTTTGGGTTATGGTATTAATATATGTATTCATAAGTATAAATGTAAATTTTGTGTAATTACTAATATTTAGCAACCACTGATATTTATTTGTCAAATCATTCATATATATTGATAGAATTTATTAATGGGGTATTCATGGATATAATTTTAAATTTATGTAACTATTACTACAAATTAATAATAATTAAAATTTATTTGTCAAACTGTACAAAGATATTGATTGAAATGATTGACGTTTGTATAATTAATATTTAGCGACTCACACATTTTTGCATAGAAAACTTGAAAAGATACATGTCAGCTATTACAAATGTGTGTTCATCATCATCAATTTTTTAATTTGAAATATATATATCTTTAATGACTATTTATTATGTACATACTATATGTATAAGGATGTGAGATGAGGAACTAAAAATAAATATGAATTGAGCAGCAAAAATTAAATGTGAGGTGAGACGCCAAAATTAAACATGATTTGACGGATAGATACAAAAAATAATTTTGAATTCATTTTCAATTTGATACATTCATTTGATATATTAAGTATGTAATAATAAAATTTTGTAAGTATTCCTTAATTTGGTCCAACAAACATTAAATATATATATACACGAATTATATAATTAAAAAATTTAAACCTTTGCTTAGTTGAGATTATCAAGTAGTATTACTTTTAAAATTTAAATAATTATTATATCTTAATGACTCAAATCATTTTTATCTAATCAAACCTAATAGTTGAAATTATTGAGCAAATTTACATAAAACATAATTTTATATATATTTAATTAGTTTTTTATTTAAATATTAAAAAACTGATTAATTTTTAATGTGTCTAACAGTCTATTAAATATTATATCATTAAATAAATTAAAAAATCTAAAACTCTCACATTTATAAATTAAAAATGGAAAAATATACATGTGAGCAATTAAACTTCAAACTTCTCTTATTAACATCAATTATTAATTTTTAAAATATTTAGATTCTACTCTATATGTAACTGAGATTATTAATAAAATTTATTTAACAACTAATTTTATTATTCATTTAATTAATTAGTTTCTTAATTAATTATTTACGGATTAATAAATTATGTACATAGTATACGTATTAGGATGTGAGATGAGGAACAAAAAATAAATGTAAAGTGAGTAATAAAAATTAAATGTGAGGTGAGGAACCAAAATTAAACATGATTTGACAGATAGATATATTAAGTATAAAAAATAATTTGTGGATTCATTTTTAATTTAATCTAAGCTTATGATATAGTAATAATAAAATTTTGCAAGTATTATTTTAATTTGGTCCAACAAACATTAAGAATATACATATATGAATTAAATAATTATAACATTAAACCTTTACTTAGTTGAGATTATTAAGTAGTATTACTCATTAATTTGAAATTTTAAAATTTTAAATAATAATTATATCATAATGAATCATATCAATTTATCTAACGAAATCTAGCTGAGATTATTAAGCGAATTTACATAACACCTAAGTTTATGATTTATTTAATTGGTTTTTATTTAAATATCTAGGAATTGATTAATTAATAATGTGTCTAAAATTCTATTAAATTATGATATAATTAAATAAATTACAAAATGTAGAACTCTCCTCTTTATGCATTAAAAATGGAAAAACATACGTGACAATTAGACTTCAAACGTATCCCATCATCATCAACTATTAATTTTCAAGATCATTAGATCATACTCTATAAATAAACCTAATAATGACTTTCATATTTTAGTATATATATATAATTATGGATGCATATGTGACATGAGTATGTTACCCAAATTATCTTAATTTGATTATGTTACCCAAATTATATTAATTTGATTGATAGATACAATTCATCTATAATTTAATCTTTACATATGTGTGCACGCATCAAAACACCACATGTATATACTTTTATCTAAATTAGATTTCATTCCATTATTAAGAAAACAAATAAATAAGGAAAAAGAGATAACTAACAAACAAATAAAGTGAGAATCATTGGAGAATATAATTTTTTAAATAGAGCGTATTTAATTGTTTGATAAAAGGAGTAGATAATGCTGATTTTTTATTGACTTCTAAGTTGTAAAGTGCAACTTCCACTAATAAAAAATTTATTATGAACATTAAATTTTTTGAAATAATTTAACGGAAAAATGGGACATGAGCATCATTATAGTCAAAAGTAACTGAAATTTTTAACGATTTTTATAGTGTAATACGTACCAGTAATATTAAATATGCATTATTGAGTAATAATTTGTCATAAAATTAAAACAACTTTCCATCAAAAGCTACCCGCGGTTCATCAAAAACCACTTGCCATAAAAAAACCACCTACCGTCAATATTTGATAATTTTAGTATATAATATTCAAGTTTGAGATTTTGATGTGACAAATTAAATTAAATAAGACAAGTGGTGACAAACACAAAATGGTGGGAAAATTTTATCTAATTAATTTAAATTATTAGGTAAGTTAATATAAATTATCTAATTAAGTTTTTTATTTAATTAATTAATTATTTTTGAATTAAAAAATTATAACTTAATTACTTATTGACGTGTCTAAAAATTCAAAATTAAATAAACAAACAAATAAGAAAAAGTATATAATTAACAAACAAGAGGAAATCAAAATATATCGTTTAAGTAATGTGTTGCTTAATAAAAGAAGTTTATAAAATTTCAAAATAAAAATAAAATAAATTTACAAATTTTATCGGTAAAGAATCAACTCTCTATCATTAGGAAAATGAAAACCACTTGCCTAAAAAACATAAGGTTTATCAAAATCACTTGCCTTAAAAAATCATTCACTACAAATATTTGATCATTTTAGTAACATATAAGCTAATGATGAGGTCCAGATGTGACATATACTCCCTCCGTCCTCTATTACATGTCGTTTAAGGTTAATTTGAGTAGATTAAGGTGAAGTTAATGTTAGCAGTTGAACAAATTTAATGAGTGAGTGGTTGATGTTTTTATAAAAAAATTCGTGCAAAAAGTAAAATTGATAGATGATTACTAGTGGAGAATGTATTTTTCATTGAATATAATAATGAAGTGATTAATGTTTGACATTTTAAGGTAGTTGTTGACATTAAATACGCATTGAAAATTGTTAAGTGACAAGTAAAAGTGGACAAAAAAATTCGATTAAATGACATGTAAAAGAGGACAGAGGGAGTAAAGTAAGTCATGTGGTGACAACATAAAGTAGTGGCAACACTAATATCATTAGATTGAAGATATGTTTTGTTGTTAGTTAGAAAAGTTAAGATAAATGACAAAATCAAATAAAGATATATTAAAGGATGAAATAAAATTAAATAATTATGATATATATTTAGTGGTTGTTAGATAAGATAAACATAAAAAATTGAAATATATTAAGGATATAGTTAGTAGAGTTTGTAAAATGCGGAATGTTTTTTTAATTTTGTATTATTGCTATCTATCTTACAATTTATTAAATAAAATATAATTTAGAATTATAAAATTTATGATTTAATCATTTAACTAAAATTTACTAAAAAAAAAATTACATTGATAGTGTCTACTGTCTTGTTTTTTGTTTGACTCCATAGAATGTAAGTGTTTTGTCGTGCACATCTTTGTAGGAACATGTGGCTCCTACAGAAATCTATTTCACTTTATCAAGTAGTGAAAAAGTGAGTGATAAGACATGGCCACCAGTGGTGGTGGCCGAATGGTCAGATGGCAGTATGTCATCTTTGTGGTTTCTGATTCAAATCTCATTATTAATTAGGGACATGAGTTTTAAAAAAAATTTTAAAAAATTGATAAGGCGTGATGGATGTGACCTAAATACTTGTGTTAGGTAGATATCTTGTAGTCAAGACTAACAAAACATATTCGAATTTCAAAGAGGTTGTGGATGAACCACTCAAGTGAGATCAGAAATATTTTTTAAATTAAGAATGGCAACAATTAAGCTCATAAATAAAAATTTGAAAAATTTACCTCATCATATTGTATTAGTGAAAATTTCGAGACTAGAATAAGAAACAAAACTCAAAGGTGCTTCAAAAAAGTTATAAAACACAAAACCACGGATTTGAAAATACAATAAACACATACATAAACACATATTATTATAAATCTTAGGATGTTATTTATATATTTGAAATAAAATAAATTAAAAGTTTACCTCGTCATCTTGCGTGAGTGAAGAATTCAAAACGAGAAGAAGAAATAAAAAACATCAATGATAAAACAAAAATTGTAAACTTAAAAATAAATCGAATGTTTACCTGATCATTCTTATGTCAATGAAAAAAATATAAAATAAATAACATCAATTCTTAAAATACAATGAAACATATATCTATATGCATACGTTAAACAATTGACTATAAAAATTAAAACAAAAAAGAAGAGTAGAGAGACGTACTAGAATTGATGATGGTGGAAAAATATGTGCTGAATTGTACTTTAATTTATAGTGATCAAAGGATTTTCGTATTGAGATAATTATGAAATCAGTTAGGAACATATTCAACGATTAATTAGGAAGTATTAAATATTTTTGAAATATTCTTATGATAATCCATTGATATGAATTCATAATTTGAATGTTTACCGTAAAAAAAATCCTCAATGGTATATTTGTGAATTAATTAAAAGCTAATGGCATACTCATTCAAAATAATTAGCAGTGAGGGCACAGAGGTAAAAAAGCGATCACATTTTGTAGATAAGTGGAACGGTAGGGGCAGAAGAGTCCAAAAAAATTCAATAAATAGAAAAAAAATGGTTCAATTTTTCAGATTATTTAAATTTTCAATTCAAATATATAATAAGCATACATTTTTATATTCATAGAGAATAGATGTACTTTTTTCATAACTCTATAAATAATTTTAGACAACTTAAATAACAACAAAAATTTAATTTAAATTATTTTATTTACCCGTCTTAAATGATTTCCATATATCAAAAATAAACTATTATTTTTAAAAATTTACAATTACATGAGATTATTTAACATGTTCATTTAAAAATTAATATTATTAAAAAAATATGGAAAACTTACAAAAAATACTATTCATTTCAAAAATTAGGGTCGTCACTCATCATTATTCTATTATTAAATTTTTAACAATTTAGTCTAAATTTTAAATTTGTGATAGTGCACATGACGATTGCAATTTCTGAAGGAATTTAATTTCAAATATCTAAACAATATGCTGTCAACTCAAAATGACACGGTTTGAATTTTATGGCCAAACTGGAATTGTCTGTGTTTAGTTATACATGTGTCAATGAAGAATGATTGATTATTAAAATTATAACTATCTTGACAGCAAGTCGCTTGGTTGTTTGGTTAATATTCCATTCCTGAATGACTGATATTATATTCTCTTTAACAATTTAGGTCAAATAGAGTCTTGAAATTGAGATTGATTGAGGTTTTTAAAATAAGATAGTAACAATTTTGATTTTCAAAATGGTGATAATTTTTCATGAGAACATAATATGAAGGGATACATTGTCATCTCCATTAGATACACATCTTATAAGAATTTGAAAGAACAATCCTAAGAAATTATCACGCATAATTAAGTTCTATCAACAAGATTTATTCAGCTTTAGCTATGCAGACTGCATTAAATTTTAGGGATAAAACCCAAAAGGGGCCCTGAACTACCACCGCTTACCCAATTGCGGTCAGAACTACCACGATTTTCAAAAAGGGTGCAATGAAAAAAAAATTGGATTGATTTTCTAAAATAAAATTTGCCATCACATTCCTAACATAATATTATTATAAGACTTAAATTTGTGTGCGAAAATTACATCATTTGGTTATCAAAATAAATTATATCATTTTGCGCACATAAAGAAAACGACGTCTTTTGATAATCAAATGACATAATTTTTGCACAAAAATTTAAGTCTTATAATAATATTAGATTTGAAATGTAATGGTACATTTTAATTTAGAAAATCAGTCCAATTTTTTTTTCATTGCACCCTTTTTGGAAATCATGGTAGTTCTGACCGAATTAGGTAAGCGGTGATAGTTCAGAGCCCCTTTTGGGTTTTTCCCCTAAATTTTAAACACTCATAACTCCTAGTTCTGAAGGTTAACAAAGGCTCATAAGTAGTGATTGAAAGATCTTGATGTGTTTATTTAAATGGATCCAATCACATGTGAAAATTTCTTCTGAGCTAATCATAATTTGTCTGGTCATTTGAGTACAATTCAGACTAGGAGTTGGGCTTTGGGCCTAGACCTTCTAATACAAGTTCTAGTCTTATAAGGATTACAAAGGAGAAGTCATAGCTTCATAGCTCATAAATAGATAACTGCATAACTCTTTTGCAGGATGACTTTATTTATATTAAAGTTAGTTGCTGCTTCTTTTTTGTATATTAGTGCTATTGACTAGATCGTTCGTTTACTTTTCTTCAGAATCCCAAATACTATTTTTTTATTTAGATTTCATTTAGATTTATAAATTCAGTTGCTTATTCATCTTATTCTTCGATTACTTGTAGGTATAGAGACCTTCATGGTCAGGTTGATCATGCTCCCACAAGATCAATAATGCTTTTAGAGTGGGCGTAATGATTGCTAAGGCTCAATGTCCTTGACAGTAGTAGTCGGATCATTAATATCTCATTCATCCAAATTGAAAATCTATTTTATTGACAGATTGGAACCACATAAACCTTTATCAATTGATATCAAAGATGGATTTATCAGTAAGAGATTTCTAAAATTTGCTTTCATTTTTTCTCATCCAATCTACTTTCCAAAAGGCTAGAAAAAAAATTATTCTTGAATTCCAGATTTTAGTTTTTATTCCTCCCATATTATCTTTTTTAACTCATAGTCCAAAAACCAAAAAAATATCTCTTCTATTAAATCTACACACAATTTGAGCCTTTTCACTAGTTTCTACTTGGTCTGAGCTTTTTGAATTTTCTGCTGCATCATCAAGTCAAGATGATGGTATTGAATCTTGTCAATTAGAGTTTTGAGTTATTGGCACGTTTAGAATTATTTTGTGAAGTTATAGATCTCAAATTCTGTAGTGAACTTCTGCTTATTTTTTTCACTGTGAAAAAAGCTACTTTTGAGATTTTACAAAACATATAGTAAATTCATTGAAAAATAAATCAGTATAAAAACTGAATCAGTTAAAAAAAGGAAAATAACTAAAAAAATATAATATTCAATGAAAAAAAAAAGAAAAGAAAAGAAAATGCAAAAACTTTAGCTGTCATCATAATTTGTGATATGTTATTCTCAAGTCTGTGACTACGTATGTGCATAGGCTCACTTCTTTAGCTCATTCTAGTTTATGGCCAACACGGTACCGTCATTAAGCATATTCAATTTTCTTTTGGCTAAAGTAGTTCTATCTTTTATTTATCTTTCTTTTCAGCCTACCTGTTGCCTATAGCTCCACTACATATTCGACTATAGCTTAAAGATATTTGTGAGTGGCATCAATACATCTAACTTCAAAGGCTTCTCATGACTTGTTGGCAGTCATCACCAACTGCAAATTTTGGTAAGAATTTGTGAGAACTTGGTTGAAGAAGTTGATAGTGAGAGACTTAAGAGATCAACATTCTTGAGAGAATCATATTCTTTAGAAAACCACTTTATTAAGAGAACTATTTTCTTGAAAGACACATTTGAGTAGTACATAGGGAATATTCTTATGATTCTTTTATTTGTTTTGCACTAACAATGGCAGAATCTTTGAAGAATGGCCCAACACCACATTCTCTTCGTACCAGGTCCACCATACAATACTTAGAGCGCTATTTTAATTTATACACTAAAGGTTTTAATGGAGATGTGCGAGTGACCAACAAACAACTAGGTTAGTTGGAGGCCACTCAAGTTCACAAAAATAGCAAGCTTGCAGCATTCGATACCTCAGTGAGTGAAATTAATACTTCTCTCATCGTAATCTTAAGCTGACTTGAGAAAATGAGTCATACTCCTTCAGAGAGTACTGATACAAATCACCCAACCCATTGAGATAACGATGAATATGTTATAGACACTAAGGATGGCCATGATGTAGATTCTCCAGAGCATCATCGATTAAGTCGCAATCACACTGGCAAGTATTATCAACCACAATCACATGCACATGATAATGATGATATATTAGGAAGCATTAATCTCACCTTGCCAACGTTTATTGGTTTAGATGACTCTGATGCCAATTTTACGGGAAATTAGCTGTTGATTAGAAATTTACTTAACATAATTTTCCAAAAAAAAATTAAAGAGTTAGGGTTGCTACTAGTGAATTTACTGATTTCCTTCTATTTTGTGGAGTAGGTATTGGTAATAAAAATCCTAATATTACACCGAAAACTTGGGATGAATTAAAAAATATAATGCAAGCTAGATTTCTTCCTTCATATATTATGAACATGATATGTTAAATAAATTACAACAGTTTAGACTTGGTACCAAAGCTCTACAAGACTATCATCAACAATTACAAATAGCTATGTTGCATTGTAATTTAGTAGAATATAAGGAGGCTACTATGACTAGATTTATGGATGGTTTGAACCATGAAATTAAGGATATTTTAGGTTACAAGGAAAAAAATCCTATTACGCGATTGTTTTATCTTGCTTGTAAAAGTAAAGAGGGAAGTGCAGGGACGTCGTAACTAATTTTTTTATAGGAAGTGTTAATTTTTGGTCTCCATGCACTTCTGTGGTACCATCAAATTAAGGAGCTACTGCCCCTACCTCGGATAGCAAACGACATCCTTTTACATCAAATTTAATACCAAGCATACTTGAAGCAATTAAGGGATCAACCCTAGCCCCTACTAAGAGTTTTTCATCTGTTGCATCTTCGGGATGAACGAGGGATATTAAACTTACAATGCAAATGATATGATCATGTTCGCAAAGATTTTCCAAGCAAGTGTGTATTAATTGTGCGCATTGATGATGGATATTCTTCTGCTAGTAATTTGGATAAAGATAAATATACTTTTCTTACAGCTGATCATGAGGGAGAAGATGAAAAGCATGAAAAAGAAGAACATATTGGTGCGGAAGAAGCAGAACGCAATGAGAATCTTATTATTGTGCAGCGAGTGCTAAGTGCACAAATGGAGAAGACGGAATATAACTAGCGATACAATTTGTTTCACACAAAATGTATCAACAAGGAGTGTTCATGCCGTGTAATCATTGATGAAGGAAGCTGCGACAACTTGATAAGTTCTGATATGGTAGAGAAACTTACTTTGACCACCGAACCGCATCCGCATCCATACACATTCAATGGTTTAATAACAGTGGGAAGTTAAATATAAAACGATTGGTAAAAGTTCAACTTTCTTTTGGTTCTTCTCATGATGATATTAATTATGATGTAGTGCCTAAACAAATATGTTCTATGTTGTTAGGTAGACCATGGTAGAATGATAAAGACTCCCTGCATCATGGTAGACCTAATCAATATTCTTTTATGCATAAGGATAAGAAAATTGGGCTACACTCTATGTCTCCTGAAGCTGGCTAGTAAATAATAAAATCAGGAGCATACAAATATAAAAAATTAGGTTTGGTAAAAGAACTTGATCAACATAAAAAAGAGAAATATCATATTAGTTCATGAGAAAAAAATGAGATCAGGTTGACAAGTACTTGTTTTGTTGCTACCAAATCTGATATGCATAAATTAGAATCTAACAATCCTATTTGTCATGCTTTATTTGGCACAGCTTTATTTTTACTTGATGATATATCTTCTTCTTTGTCTCTTGTTGTCACTAACCTTGTACAGTAGTATATCTACATTTTTTTTAAGGATGTACAACCCCGATTGCCACCAATTCAAGGAATTGAACATCAAATTGACCTTATTCCAATATCATTTTTTCCAAAGCATGTGCCATACAAGACCAATCCAAACAAAACTAAAGAAATATAATGCCAAGTTGAAGAACTACTAGATAAAGATGTAAACCCATACTTAGGATTGAAGAAAGAGCTTGAGTCGGAGAGGATGATGAGGACATTGCATCGAGGGATGCGTTGCTATCTTTGTTGAGTACACTTCCTAAAAAAATTGGACGAAGAATCCTAAGAAATTACCATGCATACATCAAGTTCTATCCACAAGATTTATTCAGATTAGGACCTTCAAGCTGCATCAAATTTCAAACACTTGTAACTCTCAATTTCGAAGGTTGGTGAAGTCCCACAAGTAGTGGATGAAGCGATCTCGATTTCTTATTTGTATGCATTCATATCATAAGTGAAATTATTTCCAGAGCTGATATAAATGTATATGAAAATCAACGAATCACATATGTTGTTGATTTGTTAAAAATGTCCTTCAGTAAGATAAGTAAGATTTATAGCCAATAGATCTTTCCATGTGTTCTTCATGAATTACAGATAATCTATTGACTAAACAATATGTGTGTTGGATGTTGGCTTGAATCAGAGTTTATTTTAGTGTCTAATAGTTCATTAATTAAGTTCTTACTATTGCTTGATAATATTGATTTCTTGTTCCATGCATGAAAAGTTAATTGTATTTCATCAAGTACGTGACTTGATTGTGAGACTATATCTCACAAATAACGTCATTCAAAAATATCCTTAGTCCATAATCATTATCTGGAATGTGATAATTGATAAGACTATTATGTGTATTAGTAGATAATCATGTTTCACAGTCACAGGTGATTGGTGTTGGATACTAACCTAATGACATGAATACATATTGAAGAATATGTCCATCTTTAAGAAAAAAATGAGAAATTTAATCGTATTAGTTTTTCTTTTGTATCTGAATATAATCTACAACTTGAGTTGATCATAGTTACTTAAATGTGAATTAACTTATTTTAATATCATCGAACGTTATCAATAAACCCGGTAGTTATGAAGATTATCTTTGACTAAGTTATGGATCATGATGGTTAAAGTGAATCAGTAAGATAGATATGTTACTTGCATATGATGAGACCAATAATTTTATACCCTTCGATGAGTATGGACTGAAAAATGCATGAGTATGTTGAAACAAATTGAAAGTTAGTCGTTTGATATGTCAATCTAATTCGAGAATCGAGAAACATGATTGGGCCTAATAAGAATGGCACACGTTCTTTCTTTATGTTCATTTAAGATATTAATGGATTGAAGGATTATTGATAACTGATTTATGTGCACGTGAGAGATTGTTAGTGTCTGTCCATTGAACCAGTTATAGCCTCATAGTGATCGGGTGTGGTTGTCTGGAGAATAAAATTTATCATAATTGTGAAACATAATATCTTACTAGAAGCCACTCATGATTCTTGAACTTTAGCCTATGAATAATTATGAATAAGCATATGGGGTCGTACACAGTCGGGTAGTGAATTAGTTGGGTTAAAGGCAAATAATTATGAATCATAATGTTTTACTAGAGACCACTTATGATTAATGAATTTTTAGCCCATGACTAATTGTGAATAAATTTACAGGGTCACACACTATCGGTTAGTGAATATTTAATTAGGTTAAAGGAGAATAATTTTGAAAAATAATGTCTTACTAAAGACCATTTATGATTAATGAACTTTAGCCCATGACTAATTGTGAATAAATTTATATGATCACACACAGTTGGATAGTGAGTATATAATTGGGTTAAAAGCGAATAAGATTCGATACAAATATGATTCGATTCAATCCGCGCCTAAATCAATTATGTTAGATAATATCTTATTAGATTTGGCCAAAAACCCAAAATCCAATAACACGTTTTCACTAAAAAAACATATTTTTGTACTTTTGAGGAATTGAAAGGGTTTCTTCTTTCGTTTCAGAAGCTAATCATATGTAAGCACGTGTTCTTCGGAGACAATCAATCTCACCACCATGATGTAAATTTGTATGTTTTGTGCTCGGTATCCCTAACAAGACAAATGGACCAAGAGTCAACGACATTGACATGCAACGGCAGACATGTTCATCTAATGACTTATCAGATTGACCGGCCCAGATTCCACTCCACGAAACAGCTCCTAACGCGGCAACTCTATTATAACGCAAAATCCCAACCGTGTCATCCTCCCACTTCCACAACCAAATCTGCAGAGCCATGGGATTCCAACCCTCATCGTCCTCGCAGTAAGCAGTCCGTACTGGGAATCCTGTCATCATCAATACCATATTTTCTACATAATACCTTTTCTTTCCCGGTGCGATTGCAGGTTCGAGGCGAGCGAAATGGTGGCCTCGGCCATCGCGTCTGCGCCCATCCTTGCCGAGTGCTGGAGCCACTGCGCTCGGGTTAAATCGGCTGGTTGGACCTTCGTTGTGGATCAAAGCGGCCCGACATCTTATGTGGCGTTTTCGAGCTCGAACGCTCTTGGCTCTCATCGGTTGGTTCGCATCGATTCGGTTCGGAGTGGAGTTTTTGAACCGCTGATGGAATGCTGCGGAAATGAGGATGAACCGGTGATGGTTCATGAGGGAATGTTGGGTCTGTTCTTCAATTTGTATTATGATGATCCACTTTTCCGGAACCAGGTTCGTTCAACTACTTCTCAACCGGCTCTTCTTACTTTTGAATTTATAGTGTAATTTATATACTCCCTCTGTCCTCTTTGACATGTCACTTAACTGAATTTTTTTGTTCACTTTTACTTGTCACTTAACAATTTTCAATGCGTATTTAATGTCAACAATTACCTTAAAACATCATATATTAATCACTTCTTCATCATAATTAACAAAAAATACATTGTTAACCAGTAATCATCTACCAATTTTACTTTTTGCATGAAATTTTTAAAAAAAATATTAACTACGTACTCATTAAATTTGTTCAATCGCTAGTATTAATTCTTTCTTAATCTACTCAAATTGACCTTAAACGACATGTATTAAAGGATGGAGGGAGTAAGATTTAGTGTTACTAAAATTAATTTATTGTAATGGGGCGCGACTGAATGACATAATTTAATATTATCATAGTGAGAAAGTGTTCATATGATAATATATCATTTTTATTTTTGAAATTAAATTATTTTAAACTCATTGTCAACCTTGTTCCCCATTAGAATTTTCTCTTCGTTTTTGTATATATAGATGACTGCAATACTTTCGGAAAACAAGCCAATTATATTCACAGGCCACTCACTGGGAGGAGCAGGGATAGCTGCTTTGGCAGCTCTGTGGCTCCTCTCCCATCTCCAATCAATCTCGTCCTGTCTTCCAGTCCTTTGTGTCACATTTGGCTCACCCTTGATGGCCAACCGCGCGCTTTCTCGCGCCATTCTGCGAGAGCGATGGGGTGGGAGTTTCTGCCATGTAGTGTCAAAAAATGACATCCTACCTCGCCTGTTCCTAGCCCCCGTCGTCCCACCTCATCTACTGGACTCCCTGTTGCATTTCTGGCACTTCTCCACGCGCGCTCCTGGTTGGATCAGAGAGGAGGAGAAAGTCGAGCTGTTCAGGTTTGTGACTAAACATACTGAGTTGGCCGCAATCCCAGAGTCCAAGGCAGGAAACGTGTTCTGGCCATTTGGGAATTATGTCTTCTGCTGCGACGAGGGGGCAATCTGCGTGGACAATGGGAGGGCTGTTTTGATGATGCTGCATGCCTTATTCACCACAAGCTCACCCCTTTCATGTATAGAGGATCACATGAACTACGGACACTATATTCGAAAAATGGCATCACAGGCTATATACAATAGAGACACGCTAGCCGGAGCAGCCACCGACGAAATATCAGAATGCAGCTATGATGCAGGACTCAAGTTCACAATGCAATCATCGGGATTAACTGGCCAGGTAACAATACGAACATCATGTGTATATCATGCTATCGACAGATGTTGGGGAAATCTTAAGTTTGTCTAAATTTTTGTACCCTCGCAGGAATCAGTTGTGGAAAGTGTTAAAGACTGTCTGATCGTTGCGCGGAGGGTGGGGCGAACACCAAACCTGAACAGTGCTGATCTTGCCATAAAACTAGCGGGGCAGACACCACGCAGGGCTGAAATAGAATGGTACAAGGCCCTTTGTGACCAGTCAGGTGACCAGCTGGGATACTACGATTCATTCAAGAGAAGGTCCGTTTCTAAACGAGAGACTCGAGTGAACATCAACAGGCTGATGCTCGCTGGCTTTTGGGATAATGTGATCCGCATGCTGGACGAGAACCAACTACCCCACGACTTTGAAAAGCGGGCGAAATGGGTGAATGCCTCGCAGTTCTACAAACTGCTAGTCGAGCCTCTGGACATAGCAGAATACTACAGGAGTGGGAAGCATAAGAGTGAGGGCGGTGGGCACTATGTGAAGCATGGCAGACCTAGAAGATACCTTATATTTGACAAATGGTGGAGACGTCGAACTGTTAATGAGAAAGACACTCAGAATGAGAGGACTAAATTTGCCAGCTTGACTCAAGACACGTGCTTTTGGGCTAATGTCGAGGAGGCAAGGGAGTGGCTGGACTGCATTTTGACTGAAAATGATTCGAGGAAGCTGGATATTTTGTGGCAGAAATTGATTGGGTTTGAGAACTACGCAGCAAGGTTGATAGAGAGTAAACTGGTGTCCAAGGATGTGGTGGCAAAGAACTCGAGCTATATTATATGGGCGGCTGATTGGATCAAATTTAAGTCACAGTTCACCCAAACCCATCCTCAGGGACAGCTTCCATAACCATATTATGCAGTTGTAGCTAAGCAAATGATATTAATAATGGATGACATGGCCAACATTGATGATGTGAACTGATCAATAAGTCGATGTTCTCATCAATCATGGGTAAGAATGCAACCGTTCTGCCCCAACCCGCTCGTTCTGATTTAACCTGTTTAATAATCAAGTTGACCATTGACGGTTCGGAGAGAAAAATTAAAAATCAAACCAAATTATTAGTATCCATTTTTTAAATACGAAGAACGATTTTTTAAAATCTGAAACCGAACAGATCGAATTCAAACCGAACCAAAATTGAACTAAGACCAAACCGATCGGTTTCAAACCAAACAAAACCAACCGGTTCGGGAGCATCGAGACAAACCCTGTTCTGTTATAGTAGTAGATATAGTTGTGAATATTTAAATTGAAGATAAATTATGGATGAATCGTGACCAAACATTTTGTACATGAACCAATAGTGTTTTTTGATTATTTTATTTTCTTTAATTTTTTTGTTAAAGCATATCTTAAATTTGTTTCACAAATCACCCAAATTTATTTTAATTAATGATATCTTAAATATTATATTTATTTTACTAATGTGTCAACAAAAGTGCAAAACCCTATCGATAAATCCCTCACCTCATCCGCTCCCTGCCGTCGTGGTCGTCCAACCACCATCATTCTCTCTTCCTCTTCCCTGCCTCCTAACAGCAGCATTCACTGCGTTTAAACTCCATCGCCGCGATTCCCTCTGATGATTGAGCGAGCGATCATGCATTGCCCATCTCATCACTCGATTCCCCGTACTTGATCAAGCGGTGAGAACCGACAATCGTCGCGTGAGCAGCTCTCCTCCTGATTCCCCTATCATGGATCTGCACGTTTGTGTCCAAACTGTCGTAGTTACTGCTCGACCCCCCTTTTTCAGACCTGGCATCAGCAGCTCTGTGAAATTGTTGGATCCACACTCAAAATCAATTGGCAATGAGTGGGGGAGCCCAACTATATATTAGGATCAATTTAGAGCTTGCACTGGGCGATGTGGGATAAACCACTATGCTCAGCACTCCCCCTCACTTGCGAGGACCTTTGTTAACCTCGACAAGTGGCACTTCGTGCGGACCTAGTTAACCGTCACGGACATGTTCTAAGAGTGCGGCCAAAATCCGCTCTGATACCATGTAGAATTGTTGGATCCACACTCAAAACCAATTGGCAATGAGTGGGGGAGCCCAACTATATATGAGGATCTCGTAAGAGCTTCCACTGGGCGATGTGGGATAATACCACTTGCTCAACAAGCTCTCCTCCACAATCCGATCAGTACAGGCAATCTCAAGCTCCTCTCATGTCAGACCAGTGTTCTAAAAGGCGCTAGGCGGCCCTAGGCGGTTGGCTTGGGGCCTAGGGACTAATCGGCTAGGCGGGGATTAGGCGGAAGGATTAATCGGATGATTAGGCGGAGTTATATATATTAATAATATATATTAATAATTAATTATAAAATTATACCTATAAAATTTAATTTTATTTTAAAAATAAAATATATAAAATAATTAGGCGTTAGGCGGCTAGACGGGGCGTTTTTGAACCGCCCAGAGATTAGGCGGCCGCCTAAGCGGCTGGGCGGCCGCCTTTTAGAACAATGTGTCAGACACTTTCAAATTTCATGGCTGGGTTTGGAAATTTTTTCCCCAGAATTTTGTCCAGCTTCAAAGTTTGAAACTGGGTTAGTGGGTGTTGTTGGTTTTTCATGTCTATTTTTGTGTGTTGTGTGCTTGCGTCTGCTGTTATGGAGCTAGCGAGTGCAGTGTTGATAAGTCACAGGAAAATCCATCTTTTACTTAGGCTCTGTTTCTGAGTTTGGGGAAAGGAAAGGAAAGAAAAGGAAAGGAAAGGAAAGGGAAGGGAAGGGAAGGAGCGGAAAGAGAAGAAGTGGAATGAGTGTTCCTGAATTTAGAAAGGATTCGGAGAGGATGGAGAAAAAATATAATATAATTATTAAATTGTACTTATGTTGAGATAAGTTAAGAAATACAAAAAGATAAAATCATTATTTTTTATATTTTATTTACACATCCCCTCCCTTCACCTCCCTCCCCTTTCAATTTGGGAGGAAAGGAAAGGTAATGGGTTCATATCCCTCCCTTCCCCTTCCAAATCCCTCCTTAAAAAAACTCAGGAACATTCTTTTTCCTTTCCTTCCTTTCCCCTCCCTCTCATTCCCTTTCTCTCCTAATATCAACTCAGGAACACTACGTTAAGTAGTTGATTCTTGCATTGTTTTGAGGCATGCAATTGAGATGGTGTTGTTGTTGTGTGTGTTCATTTAGGTTTTTGTTGTTGTGTGCTTGCGTCTGTTGTTTTGTGTTGTTATTGTGTGTGTTCATGTCAGAAAGTTTTAGTTTTGTTATTGTCTGTTGTTATTGATTATATATATATATATATATATATATAGAATTTGGATCAATTGTGAACACTAATGTTGAGAATAAAGTGTGAACAAATGTGAACCAGACTGTGTTTTAATTATATAATATTTTTTTTTGAAATTTTGTTATATCCATGATTGTTTCAGTGAAGTAAATTTTAAATTTGTTCCACAAATCACTCTAATTTGTTTCACTTATTTAGTATTTTAAAATAATATATATTGCTCATGCGTCAACACAACCCTCTCACGCATCGTCCGTTCCCTGCAGTCGCCATCGTCCCACCACTACCATCCTCTCCTCCTCTTCCTTGCCTCCCAACAGCAGCCTCCACCGGTCTCAAAGCCCATCAATGCAATCCTCCGACGACCCACCGATCGAGCATCGCCCTTCCCGTCTTTCGATTCCCCGTCATTGATTTCGACACTCCAATATGAGTGATGCGGTTGGATTTTTTTTTGCGCTGGTAGGAGCGATGAGAATCGGCACTCGTCGGGTGAAAAATAGTGTCTTTGACTGCGATATTGTCTAGTGCTGTGTAGATTTAATGAAAGGGATTAAGGGGTTTTTTTTCTTATTTTTTTTTTGGAATTTGTTTTGTTGGAGTGTGGAAGTTGGACGGACGGAGTGATGAAACTGAGTCAGTTTGGGTGTTTTTGGGTGTTGAATAGGAGGGTGAATAAAATTGTGACTCGATTTTTCAAGGATGAATCCAATTGGAAATCTAAGGTGTTTGGCTATGTCACTGCCACAACAAAAGGGTTTGGACATGAACCGAGGGCTGTCTTAATCCCTTAACAGGAAATACCAATTTATACAATGTAACATATTAGGCAGGCTATGCCACTGCCACAATAATATTTATTTAGGTTTTGATGTGTTGATTAGTTGATTTGGGTGATTTTTTGGGATTGAACAATGAACATGCTTTTCACTTGTGACAATGAACATATGACGGTGAACAGTGAATATGCTTCTGAGACGACGGTGAATATGAACATGCGACAGTGAACATGCGTGAATATATTTTTTCCATATATATGTGACGGTGAAAAATATATAACCGTGAACAATAATAATAAACATAGTTTTATTTTTTTTTACAAAAACTCATCAAATACTTCTATATCAATTGTTTGTAAAGTCGATACTAAAGTCGATATTACAGAATTACCAAACTTAGACTGTGTGCGCCTCATTTATTTTTAATAAAACCATCAAACAAGATGATTTTATTAGAAAACTCATTTGAGATACAATAATGAATTTTTCTTACTTTAGCCAAATGTCATAAGCTATGAAAACATTTAATAACCTCTAAACAAATGAATTGCCTATGAAAATCTCTAAAATATCAAATGTGCATCAATCTATCACTACTACATTTCAAATTCCATCACCACACTACCCTAAACAATATGAATCTAACCATACAAAACAGTTTACCAATTCAACAAACGTTAAACAACGCTAAACAATTTGTCAATTCAAGAATCCTTATTAAACTCAATTATGTCATCATCCAATCCTACTCTAACAAGCCCTAAACTCAATTGGTACCATCATTGGACATCCTGTATGACCGCTTACTAGAAGCTCTTGGTAAGGGAGTGAGGTGAAGTAGGGCGGCGAGACCACCGAGGTGAGATCGACGAACTTATTATCTTATTGAGCTGATGGAGGCAGCCGGTGAAAGGGGCAGCTGTGAGAAGAGAGATTGAATCGTTGCTAAGAATGAAGAGAAAGAAGTGGATCTGAAATTTTAAATTTGGAATCTTGACAGTTATTAACAGCGAAATGGTTCCGTAATTCATAAAATCAAAAAAAAACTTCATTCAATTTTGCATTTTCCAGATGGGAAAATTATTATGTTTTAAAATAATAACAAATGATTTAAAATTGTAAAAGAATTCATAATGCCATCGCCTTTGACATCCGATAGTTTTGTTAAACTTTCATATTACGCGTCAATTTGCATTCTTTAACAAATCCTACGATATACATTTAATTAAAAATAATATATTATTTATGGGTAAAGGGATTCTCCTTGTCACAGGAGAAAACATTTCTACCTAAGCGGATGAATGGTCTAAAATGCCCTTATTTCTATTCTATGCAAATTATTAAAGCAGGGGTACATCAGTCATTATCCATGAAATAATAAATGACAAGGGTAGTTTAGTCTTTTTGAAATTATTCATTTACTTTTTTATTTATTTCATATATGAATAATGACTGATGCACCCCTGCTTTAATAATTTGCATAGAATAGAAATAAGGGCATTTTAGACCATTCCCCCGCTTAGGTAGAAAAATTTTCTCCTTTTACCCATTATTTATTAATGTTTGGTGGAGCCAGGCGCAAGCGGTGGGAAGCTATGCTGCGTGGAACAATCCCAAACTGAATTTGGAGATTGAACCAACGTTGATCGACGATATCGACAACCGATTGCGATTCCCGCTCCACGTCAACGGGAGTGCAGCAGAGCGGCCGGTACATTTGTTTTCCGGTGCCCTGAAGAAGAAGTCAAATTGTCAATGGCGATTGGCGCGTGTGCCCATCATCTATTCGTACCTGTAAGCCCCTTTGTATCAAAAGCGTCATTTATGGATTTTGTGGTCATGGAATGAGGATTTTTTCTGTACTGGATGATTTGTGATTGGACTAAACTTTTAGCTCTATAACTCTTTGAGCATATTCTATGTTGCGCGGTTAAGGGACGGATAAGTAAATGGGTACGGGTACTGATACGGAAACTTGAATTTTAAAATTATTAGAAAATGGGTACGACACAAAAAAAATGATTACTAAAATTCTTAAAAATCTATTTACACTTGAGAAATTCACAATACTTATACATATATATGTAGACATACAACGAAGATATCTAAGCAAATTTTAAAGGTTTTTCAAACATAGAATTATTAATTTTATGCCTCTAAAGTGTTATAGGAGAAGTTTTTTCAAATTTCTAGAATTTCCATTCTAGAAACGGGTATGGGTACGGCATCCTCTTGAAGTTTCTGTGCAACATAGCTTAGAGTTATGCAGATGAATTGATGAAGGAAACACTCAAACCAATAATATGCTAGTGTATAGTCAGAATCTTTTATGTCAAAGTAGTGATTTTTTAGGAACACTAGTTAGGAAGCCAGTGTAATCAATAGTGCTTACACATCTGTATATGCAATTTGTTTGAAAAGAAATATATTTGTTTGTGCATTGTAGATTTTGAGGACCGCCAGGCATATGCGAGGGACCATGATGACAGGCAAGTCTTCTGGTGAACGGGTATGAATGATCAGCATAATGTTATGCGCTTCCCTTATGAATGTTTTGCATGTCTGCAGATGTTGTTCGATCTGTCAGCACAAACTGGTATCTTCCGGCCAAACCAAGAAGAGCAGTACCTTTTTCACTTTCTGTTAGATTTGTGCAAACAAATGCCCGCATCGCATTTCCAGGTGCCAAATCAGAAAAAAGGGTTTCTGATGTTTCAGGAGACAAGAAGTCTGTCCCTGAGTCAGATCCACCCAGCCTTAAAGACATTGAACTTCTGCATCAATTTTTTGATCAGAGGTTAGTCAGTGCATGTGTAAGCTATCATTAGAGTGAACTTTTGAATTTGAAACTGTCATAAAAGTGGCAGCCTGAAGTTGTTTGATTCTTGTTTTCTATTTATCTGGTTCTTTTTAGTGTTGTGCAGTTACAGGGTTGTTGTAATGACCGGAGCTGGAATAAGTACAGAGTGTGGAATTCCTGATTATAGGAGGTGCACTGTCATTTTCTAGTTTGGACTTTTATGCATGGCTATGGCTTTCTGGGTGTATGCGTACTCATTACTTTTTATAGTCAGCTCTTAGAGAATTGTTTGTATTGAATCAATTTTCAAAATGTTTAAAACAAAAATAAATTATTTTTTTACATTGGAAATTATCGCTGTCCCTAAAAGTCCGTAGTTTGAATATTTTATATAAAAAAATATCATAATCTGTGTACAGTTCAGTATTTAATTATATCTGTCTATATCTGACGACTGTTTTTAACCTTGCAGCCCCAATGGAGCTTACAGTACTGGTTTCAAGCCAATTACGCATCAGGTGATCTGAAAGCACGAATTTCTTTATTTTGAACACTAATAAGCGTGGTTATACAAGTAATATTATTGGTTTCAGAAATTGAATAGTCTATGAGCATAAAAAGGGAATGAGTGGTTCTGACTTAATAGGTATCTTTGACGCTAGAAAGTGCATTATAAGAGTGAAACTGATTATTTGCGATGAATATGCAGCTCTTGCTTAATTCTTCTTAATCAATAATCATTCAGTGAAACAATATATGTATGGTTGGAGGGGTTATGAGAATGTGGTCACCAACTTCTGTTATTTGTTGCCCGTTGAAATGGGTTAAGCATATTCTCATGACATGGCCAAATATTTAGATTCCAAGACATCATTAAGCATGTTCGCCACTCTCCCTTTGTTGTTTATTACATATAACTAAATAAGAACCCTCATGAGGCACTGATGACTTCAATAGTAAAGCAAAGAGAGTTCAAATAAACAATTCTTGCCATGTTGCGTACATCAATGGTTCATACTTTTTCTTCCGGCACAAGGAACTGTAACAGGATTCACTGTAAGCTAGTTTTGTATTCATGATAGGAATTTCTGCGCTCAATTAGATCTCGTAGGCGTTATTGGGCCAGGAGCTATGCTGGATGGCGACGATTTAATGCTGCAAAGCCTAGTGCGGCTCATACTGCTTTGGCTTCTCTCGAAAAGGCTGGTCGTATAAACTTCATGATTACTCAGAATGTTGACAGGTAAGACTGATTCACATTTCCATATCAACCTTAGTGGATGCACCAGCAGTGTGATGAAATTGTTTTCGTTACATCTTTCTAAAGGTTGCATCACCGCGCTGGAAGCAACCCACTGGAATTGCATGGGACTGTTTACACTGTAATATGTTTGGATTGTGGGTACTCATTTTGTCGGCACATATTTCAAGATCTTCTGAAAGACCTTAACCCAAATGTGAGTCTAGAGTATTGTATCTTTTCTTCATGAACTGTTGGTTGCAATGGAGAATCCTTATACATTTGTTGCAGTGGGCAGCAGCAATTGAAAGTTTGGGCATAGGCGGCAGCCCGGGTGATGACAAGAGCTTTGGCATGAAGCAACGGCCCGATGGTGATATTGAAATTGATGAGAAATTTTGGGAGGAGGATTTCCGCATCCCCACTTGTGAGAAGTGCAACGGAGTTCTAAAACCTGATGTAAGCTTCTTCTTTTTTATTGTTACTTGGTTTTGGCTTCCAAACTTCATGATGTGATTATAGAGTCAACTACTTTTTTCTAGCCTGTTTTTGTGCTGAGAATTGATTCAATTAACTCACAATAAAACTTAATCCGTTGTGTTCGTGTTTTGCAAAACTCATGGCATGCCTAAATAGCGCTTATTTCATTGGCTACCATAAAACTTTTTTTATTTGAGTTGGTGGTCGCACATCATGCACACATTGATTTGTGTGATTTATATGCACTGGACAGATTGAAGTATTGGTACGGAGTTGACTTTCTCTCGGATGACCGTGTTAATACATTTTTTCTAATGAAGTAGTGAGGATTTTTTCTCAAGTGGTGATGTCCTTGTATCACAGTGTGGTAAATGATAATGCTGTTGAGATGCAACATGTAGAATTTTGGCAGTTGTGGTACAAATTGAAAAAGAGGATGCAATCATGATCTTTTCTGTATTCCCTTCTTATGATAGTAAAAGTTTGACATTAGGCAATACAATCAACCATTTTGGCAGTATATGTAAACATCAGACTAGTTTTTGTCTAATTGATCACATTGCAGGTTGTCTTCTTTGGTGATAACGTCCCGAAGAACAGAGCTGATGAAGCTATGGAAGCTGCAAGAGGGTCTGATGCTTTCCTTGTCCTGGGCTCGTCACTCATGACCATGTCTGCCTTCAGACTTATCAAGTACAGTTCTTCGACTATATTTATGCATTCATCATTCATTTGAAGTTAGATACTGTGTTAGGAAGATTTTAGGATTTGATAATTATGCTGACCACGTCCAGACCTTTTTTTATTATTGGTTTTACAAAAAAAATATTTCAAGCTGGGGATTAGGCTGATATTGTATTTTAGTGGCCTATATATATGACGCTGATTCTTTGCCATCTTCCCCTCTATGATCAATAGTGAAAAGTACTCCCTTGTGCTAGTTGAATATTTTGCTCACAAACATGCCAATTTTTCAATTTCCAGAGCTGCCCATGAGGCTGGTGCGGCTACAGCAATTGTGAATATTGGTGAGACACGAGCAGACAGTTTTGTGCCGCTGAAAATTAGTGCTCGACTAGGAGAGGTGAGCGAATTACACTATAAGTCTGTAGATGTCACCTCTTCAAGTCAAGTTCCACTGGTTTTAAGTTATTCTTGTCATCCCAACAGATACTTCCAAGGGTGCTTGCGACGGGATCCCTATGCATTCCTTCAATCAGATGATACCGCCGTATATCATGCTTGTGAGCTAATGCACTAGAAAACAGAATCCTGGTTTTACCCTCTGAACATTTGCAGGTGCTCCATCTAGTTGTCAACCTCATCCGGACTCCAAGAAATCTGTTGAGAGCAAACAATATCAGCTAACACAAGAATTGTGCCGGGTGATGCTTTACATTTTGTATAGCTATTGATATTCTGAAGGTAATGCCACTGCTAATTATGTATGTGATGTACAAAAAATAAAAAAAAACCATCACTGGTGTGACCTGGAGGGTAAAGGGTAAAGAGGCTGCTGAGTGTTGATTCTTGACAATCTTCGCGATAAAAAATTAACTTCTGATTGTCAGGTGTATGACTTCAATAAATATAATATATATAGGAAGTGGATCAAACGAAAACCCTTCCGAATATGTAAATTGTGGACTATTACTATCTCTTGATTTTACATCATCTAATGATCAAGAATTATCTATTTTAAAATTCAATAATTAGATTTTTATAATTTTTAATGTTATTAAATATATTCCTTAATTTATGCCTCATCATTATAAGTAACCGTAAATATTCATCCATTTCTTTTTTTTATCTCTCTTTGACATCATATACAAATCAGCATATATTAAATTTTTCTTACCTTTTTCCTCCATTGTTCTGCGGCCGATTCACTTTCAAGCGCCCCATCCATCACTGTATTGTTCTGGAGCAAAGCCACTGCTACCACAAGCTTCAACGATTGATTAGAGTCCACCGACACACCACCCACCACCACCTGACTTTTACAATTAATCTCCTAACGACAATATCTTGACACGTCTCGCTCTACTTCTGGACGTCTTCACAGCTCCATCACCATCTCTAATTCAGCAATCCATGAAGAGAGGGATTGATTTCGTCGTTGGTGCACATCTGGGTTTCTGGGTCGTTGGTTCATATCTGGGTTTATGGGTTTTTGGTGCACATCTATGTTTTTGTGTACCTGGTGCATGTGTGTGTTCTGAGTTTTAAATGAGTGCACATCTATGTTCTTGGTGCACCTATGTGTTGTTGGATTTTAAATGAGTGAACATTTGTGTTCCTTATGCAGATATGTGTTTTTGGATTTTAAATGAGTGCAAATCTGTATTCCTTATGCAGATATGTGTTTCTGGATTTTAAATAGGTGCACATCCGTGAAATGTGCACCAATAAAAATATGTGTGCGATGCTTTAACTTGCGTTGTTCAAAGCGGAGAAGGAAGCTGGTGGGGATTTCGTCGTTGGTGCATATCTGGGTTTCTGGATCATTGGTGCAAATCTGGATTTCTGGGTTGTTGATGCACATCTATGTTTTTGTGTATCTAGTGCACATGTGTGTTCTGAATTTTAGATGAGGCACATCTGTGTTGTTGGTGCACATATGTGTTTTTGAAGTGTAAATGAGTGCACATTTGTGTTCCTGATGCACATATGTGTTTATGAGTTTTAAATAAATGCACACCCATGAAATGTGCACCAATAAAAATATGATTTATAACAAACAAAAAACAGTCGTGAAAGAAATAAAAAATCTGATTTATGCCAAAATAAAAAACAATAGTAAAAGAGAGACGAAAGAGTAAAAATATTTTAAAGGTGAGAGAAAAAAGAATCATTGCATTCCTCATTTAAAGAAGAGAATCATGCAACAAATTTAATATATTATTAATAAAGAATTAATCGTATTTCCAAAATATTAAATAATAAACCTGTGAAATTTTGTGTCCATCAGATGAAATATGATCAATGAATCTAATTTGTCCACAGTTTACATATTCGGAAGGGTTTTCACCTGATCCATCCTCTCTCTCTCTCTCTATATATATATATATAACAATCTAAAGAAGAGAGGAGTTTTTTCTGGTTATGTTCATGTTTGGATGTCTAATTCATTGATTGTTTCTTTTCATCACTATGAATAGTGCTTTTGTAGAATGTTGGCTGCGGGGAGAAGTTGTGCTAGCGCAGCCAGCCATGTAGAGAAAACAAATTTAAAATATGAGAAAATTACAAATAGTGTATTTATTATCACATTTTTAAAATTAATGGAGATTACAATCCAAATTTTTAATCCTAAAAAAATTTCAGTTTTGTTCTTTGAAATTATACCAAACTAATCACCAAAATTTTCCAAGTTGAGTCAAATAACTCAATCTACAGTAACATAATAGCATATAAACAAAAAGAAAGAAAACTATAAAAAACAGGTATGAACTACCACATTTGGTGTCTAATCTTCCGTGTGGCAGAAGCTTGCACTCTTTTTCTGACCTAATTATATGTTGTTCCATAAGTATCAAAAAGATAGAGAGGATGTGCTTTTAGAGTTTTTTGAATCCTCGAAAAATAAATTTTTGAAGCTTTACAAGTTTTGATTTTGAGGTATGAGGGGTTTGGTGTGTTCTGTAGCACATATTTTTGAAACCCTTTTTGTTGTATTCATAGTGAACTCATGTGTCCAAAAGGATATAGTCATTATCGTAGGTGATGAAGATATGTTAATGATGGAGCGCACGAACCTCCCCTACATGAAAAGGATCGAGTCAAAAAATATTTTGTGATTTCATAAATTTATTTCCGGCTAGATCATTTGTTCATTATATAAAAACAACGATTCAATAAAAAAAATAATATGAAATATTAGTATTACAATATTCAATAAAAGTAACACAAAACAAACTAGATGCTGATACAGAAAACCAACCAGGAATCGCATGAGGACCTTAACAAGTTTCTTAGATGTTGATACATATAACACATATAGCCGCATAAAGACCTTGAATAGGTTCCTTAGATGCTGATACATTTAACACAGAGGATCTTGAATAGTTTCCTTAGATGTTGACACATATAACTGCCTGTGATCTCTCGGGCGGCTGCACGCCTTGGAGTTCTAGATTGGCATTGCCAGTTCTATTTATCCAAAATGAGTAAAAAATATTACTAGAAAAAATAAAGGTTCAGTCATAAGTCACAATAGAGTTTCATCATAATAATATATAAGTATCAAAAGATTTATTAATTCAATCGCCATTAACCAGGTTTCGCTACACCACATGATTCACATTTTTTGAATTCTAGTGGCAGCTTGAGAAAAGGATTACTTAATTGGCTCGCATGAGTTATAGCATAGTCACTAACGGATGCAGTGCATTGAGAAGATAAGAAAAAGGTATAAAGAATAGACTAAATCCGTAAGCTTTCATAGACATTCAATTTTGAAGATCTTAGTGATCACCCAAACATACATTTTTTTGTGACTTGCCAGACAAAATCCGGTGCCGAAAAATCGTGTATGTTTTCAAATAATCATACACTACTACAAATTATGTTTACAATGACACTTGCATACGATGGTGCTTTAACTTTAGACGACGCATATTAGTATCAGACTTCATCCATAAACAACACGACACTTTTAGGTACCAAACGCAGCATGTATGATAAATATTGTTAAATATTTAAGAATTACACGATGCTTTTAGACTACAAGTGCCGCATTTTGGTCCATCTTAACTGACGACTCTTACTCTTCATAAGAGTCATTAAAAATAAAACTTTAGATGGCCTTATGATGTGTAAGCGTCTTCTAATCACTATTACGGAAAGATTTTTTAACGATGCTTTTAAAAAACGGCGCTTATACATTAGACGACGCTTCTGGATAAAAACACAGTCTTAAATGTCAATACTATAATTACGGCACTTAATCATACCATAATGTTTATATTCTAAAGCGCCTTGTTATATAATAGGTAAGAAACATCATTGTTTAACTAAGACAGACGACATCGTTAAGTATTAAGATATTCGACGACGCTTTTGGTTTAAAAAGGGTCGTGTCTTGTGAGACTTCAAAGGACGCTTTGTAGGTGCAAGCGTCATATGAATTTTTTTACCGCATTTATAGTCTACAAAGTACCATATAATGTGAATTTATAATTTGATGATTTCAAAATCACATCAGTGATGATAAATTTCTAAATTATCTCTATGAATATATTACTTCCTTAGTCTCTTTAAAACTATCAAAAGGAAAACTTTGTCACCACATGTGATGTTGTTGGGGTCATCTTGGGGGAATAAAATATTCCTTCAAATGAACCCGAACAACATCATTTTTGTTGATAAAACTTATAAATTTTATAGCAGGAGATATTACGTTCTTACAAGGTGGGCGAAATTGATGCCTATTAATTAATAGAAATAAGTTTAATCCATCCAAAATCTCACCGGAATAATATTTTGTCACTCCAAATGATGTTGACCGAATATGGATAAGTCTTAACATGACACTTTAGTTTTATCAAGCTTCAGTCAGTGCTCCAGACAGTGCTTCATCTTCAAGAGCGTCATCTATGGGGACAACTCTTAAGACGACGCTTATGAAATAAAGCGACGTTATGTTGTTTAATTTTACATGACGCTCCATTTTTAGAAGTATCATCTATACAGATAACAATACTTATGGAGATAAAATGATGTTAGGCTATTTAACTTTACATGACATTTTATTTGTAGAAGTGTCGTCTATAATGATAACACTTAAGACGGCACTTATGGAGATAAAGTAACATTATATAATGTAATTTTACACGGTGTTCCATAAGTAGAAGCATCATCTATAAGATTATCACGTAAAACGGCGCTTGTGGATATAAAGCGACGTTACATAGTGTAACTTTACACTGCGTTCCATTTGTTGAAGCACCGTCTAAAATGAAATTATAACCATTTTGCATGACATTAATATGTAGAAGCGTCGTGTAAAGTGATATTAAATGTTCCGACTCCAACTTTCTTGGAAGATGAATGGTGTTAAACGATGTACACCTCACACAATACTTTGTAACCTTTATTATTTTAAACTCCTCAGACATGCAACCCTATTTTGTCTTATCAAATCACCAAAAAAACTGATAGAAGATGAACAATCTTTTTATTATGCAATAAATTGAACGCCAAACCATAGAGACACCCAATCATTCTTGCGTTTTGTGTGAAAATACTTAACAAATAGCTAGTATATCCTTTTATATAAACTGACTCGATCACACTTGCGTTTCACTTGAGCATTAAATTTCATCTCTAAACACATCTTAACACTTCTTCAGTAAAATATGGAGTTCTGCAAGTTTATCTTGACGCAAAGAACCTTATCCAAGATTTTAAGTTTGCATTACTCGATATGTTCTAACCGGTGCAAATTAAACACTAACTGTGTTCTATCATAAAGGATATGTTAACTAATTTTATGAGAGCAGACGGTGCTAATTTGCCTGATCATGTTACACTGGAACTATCGAACAGAACCTCATGCACTGTCTCATCACATACGAGTGCTGATAGTTGTATGTGTTCCCGTGTGGGCTGGTTGGAGTTTTTATTTCGTACGTTTGCGATTTAGGCATTTAATCATCTTCCACCATGTGCAAGAGGAGCACAAATTTTTGTTGAAAGTGTTCGACAATTTCATGACTGAGATTAAATATTAATGTAAATGTACTTGTTGTGTAGGCGTCATTCGTGACGCACCGGGTTTAAAATGAAAATATTGATGTAAATGTACCTATTGTTTTGGTAGAAAACGCCTTCTAAAGTCTCACATAACAACAAAAATCAATACAATTGATAGCGCTCGTGCACCAAAACTGTTGTATGACGTCCCATGAAAGACGACAATTATTAATAAAAGTGACATCTAAAGAATCAAACTTAATACGACACTTCTTATCTAAAATAGTCGTATTACGCACAACTTACGACGACATTTGTTTACCAAAAAAGACTTCTATTGTGAAACTTACGACGACAATTTTGGATAAAAAGTGTCGTATTATGTACAATTTAGTTACCAGCAACGTCGTCTATTGTGAAACTCAAAACAACGCTTTTTGAGTGAAAGTGCAATCTGATGTTTGATTTTAAACGACACTTTTGATCCTTGACTTATTACAGCAGTGGATTAGACGTCACTTTCAAAACGTAAGCGACGTCGTACTTTTCATATGTAGCAGTGATACATTCAACGTTGTTGTTATTTCAATACTTCTATTCTATAACACAAAACAAAGCATCATCCAAAAATCAGATTATATTTTTCAAAAATGGTCTCTAGTTCCATTAAATACAACAAACCTACATATGTATTTATAGATCACAATAATATCATATTGTATCATGTATAAATTATGAATTATAAGTTGACTTCACAGCCGCCACCAAACTTCTCTTTCCTCTTTCCCCATCTCGACATTTTTGCTCACCACTTTTATCCGGCCGGATGATGAAGTGGAGAGAGAGTTTTCGCTTTCCCGCTTAAGGCTGTGTTTGGTTAGTTATTGTTTTGATATAATACTTAATAAACAAAACCAGTTAATTACGTTTTGAGGTGCATTTTCTTAAAATTTATTTTTCAAGGACGGAAAATTTAAGATATTACAAAACAAGGCATATAGGCCTTGGTGAAACGACGGTCTGGTGATTCCTCGATCGTAGCCACCTTCATCTACCTCCTCGGATTTTTATCGGCCAAATTTATCGGCGATCATCGTGTTGACCGGCTACCAACTTTCTTGGATTGTGCGAGTTCAGTAAAATTCAATTGATTGATTCTATTTTGGATTGTGCTTCCGAATTTTGTTGGTAGCCGGATAGGACCCAGATGGGAAATTTGTTCGTGAAGAAACCCAAGATCACCGATGTCGATCGAGCTATTCTCTCGCTGAAGACTCAACGGCGAAAGCTCGCTCAGTATCAGCAGCAGGTATCTAAACCCTAATTATTGTTCTAATGTGTTGGATTCTGTCATAGGATTCTAGTTGTTTAATTTTGGCATTTATCTGATTTCTTTAATTCAGGCTTCGTTTTATGTCTGAAATAATTGGTTAATTCTGTCTATTGATTTTGAATTGATTCTTATTAGTTTGTTTGTTGGTTGATTGATTTAGATGCTATGTAAAATGAAATGCTGTAAAAACTCTTCACAGTTTTGAGACTTAAGATGATTCTTGCATGCACGCTTTTAAAGCTCCAGAAATAACATTTTTCTAGTAAGATATCGGCCATTTGAGCAGTGGATGGTCTTGTATTGTTCTTGAATTTCAAATACTAGTGTCTAATAACATCGCATCGCATGTGGAGACCGTTCATGAGGTGAAAATGCACATCACTGTATGAATTTAGGACTTTCTCTGATGATCTATTTTTTATTAAACTTCTCTCTCATTTTGGAAGCTTGACAAAGTTATTGAAGCGGAAAAACAAGCTGCAAGAGACTTGATCCGGGAAAAGAAAAAGGACAGGGCTTTGTTGGCACTTAAGAAAAAAAAGGCGCAGGAAGAACTCCTGAAACAAGTTGATACTTGGCTTATAAATGTTGAGCAACAAGTACGTATTTTGTATCTAGATATGAGTTTTTCCTCATTAGTCTCGAAGGCTTTTCTTTATTTTATTATAATATGAGTAGTGAGGAAAGAAGGAAAGAAAGAAGCAAGCTTTGTTAGCTTATGATTCAGCAGCTACACTGACGTAGATTTGCATTTAGCTAGCAGATATCGAACTTGCTAGCAAACAGAAGGCTGTCTTTGAGAGTTTGAAGGCTGGTACCGACGCCGTCAAGGCAATACAAAGTGAAATTAACTTGGACGATGTTCAGAAATTGATGGATGATACTGAGGAAGCTCGAGCATACCAAGATGTAAGTTGGCTTCTGCCTTTTTATATTCATGGAAACTGATAATTGTCATGTGTTTTTACTGCAGTTTGATATATTAGTAGTAACTCTAGTCTGGCTTCCTCTGCCTATAGCTGTAAGATTGAAATGAATTAACTCAATCATCTTCCTGGTGACACGAACGCACACATCATCTGCATCTTTTGTTCGGAAAATTTATTTGTGGTTTATAAATTATTGTTTCTTTCCAATCCTGATCACTAGTTTTTGTTGTCTCAAGCACAGATCTTAAACTATCGCCATAAGGATGACCTGATGTTCTGATTAAAGTCATGTCTTGTCTTTTGGAGTTATCTGATTGTCTATGTTTTTTTCTGGTTTGATAGGAAATCAATGCAATTTTAGGAGAGAAACTATCTAGTGAAGATGAAGAAGAAATATTGGAAGAGCTCGAGAGTTTGGAGACCCAGGTATTTATTCATGTGCTATATCCATAATCCCCTGAACATTGCGAGCGTTTTGTGGTGTTGTTCCCTAAGCGGCATTGGCGGATCCATGTATTTACTAATGGCCAATCAAAAAAAATTACCTACATTTATGTGCTATTTTGAGCTATGAGGTTCAAAAATTGCTGTAATGATCTTTTTAAATTAAAATGACCCCTACAGTATAAACATCTAAAATTGTGATTCTTACATCGTTGACCCTCTTAATATTTTCTGTGACTCTGCCCCTGCTAACTGGGGCTGCTTTTCTCTGCTCTATCTCAGAAACAGTTACTTCTTTTATGTAGAAGTTTGCTTTTAGTTCCTGTTACATTTGTCATTTCGTTTTACTGTGTGAAGATTAAATTCCTTTGGTCATTGTCAGCTTGCCCTTCAGGACCTGCCTAAAGTTCCCACAATAGTTCCCACAACCAAAGAAGAAGAAGATCATTTGGATCTTCCTGATGTACCCACGAAACCGCCTACTGCTTCCGAGGTAGTCGAAGAAGAAGCAGCTAGAGTTGCCACTGCTAAGAAAGGTACTATAGCTTTCTCTTCTTCTCAGTTTAAGTCTATTCACTGTATGTATCTCAAGGATTTAAAATAGAACACTGCATTTTAACTGCAGTTATGGAGGAACCATTGCCAGCCTAATTTGTTGCTTGGAGTATGCATTGGTGACTCATGAAGCTGCTGCTTGCCCACTCATGAAGCCATACAAATGGGACACCTTGATCGTACATTCCCCCTCTGCCCTTATTTATGTGCTGTATGTCTCCCACAGTGACTCGACTTTCGTTATTCAGTTGTGTTAAAGATATCTTATAAATTCAGAATTTATCGTGAAAAAGATTTCAAGGAAACAATTTTATTAACCAAAGGCACGTGTCTCACTGGGTTTGCACAATCCAAAGTAGGAAAGAAATGTCCTGAAATGCTTCTTAGTTCTTCAGGTGGTGTTATTTCAATCATCTAGTCATAGTTCAAATGCTAGAACATCTTATTAGAAATTGGGCTCTTTCTTCCCAGAATCATCTCACACAAGTTTTTTATTTGAAAACTTTAGTACGCATATGCTTCTGTAAATGCAGCTACCGTGCCATGGAACGGGTTTCTGCTGTCGCGACATTTCAGGCTATTTGATATGCCCATGTGGATGAATAAAATTTAAGAATCCAGCAGCAGTCTTTATGGTCAATGTTCTGAAAAACATTATAAGGTATTAGGCTGTGAATATAGCCTTTAACGATTAATAAATTAGGCAGAAATTAATCGGAATAATTTAATATATTATAATATATTTAATAATCAATTATAGAAATATTCATTAAAAATAATTATTTTAACAACAGAACTTTGAACAATTAAATTGATTAAACACAAAGTTTTAACTCTTATTATTAATGACTAATAACACGTGAATATGTACAAATCAAGACTCCTATAGTAGAGATGTTTTTTCCTTCGATATAACAAAATGTTCAGCTGCACCGGATAATTCGGATCAAAATATCAAATAGGTTTTTGTCAGTACAAGTAGACATTATTTACTGACGTGCTTCTTCAGTTTGTACATCGATCAAAGATCAGAATGCTTAGACCCTTGAACCTTCCCATCATAGATGGAGTTCTTCAAAATGGACTCTCTATCCATTGTTTCACCTGACAACCTTGAAAGAATTAGTCGCGCTATATTTTCGCCAGAGACAGCACTAGTCTCCATGGTGCTAGCTCCACTTTCAAAAGCATTTGCATAGTACAAATGTTTGTCATCCAACACAAACTTAGAAAACTTTTCAGGGGGATGATACTGAGGGTATGCAGCCCAATCTATATGGATGGTATCTGTCCTTTCACTGCAGGACAAAGCACAGGAACCATTACTTTAAAAGTCATAGCACATACCCTCCATCAATCTATAAAGATAATGTAGATGGATGACTGCAAAAGTTCCCCAGAATATTTATATAGTGATTTATTGTAGAAGCAAACTATCTTACAAAAATAAATAAATAAAGAAACTAAAAATATATAAGGGAAATAGAAAATGAGTTTTGGGATTCTCAATGTAGTACCTAAATAAGTCATCTAGCAGTGCATCTTGCATTGGTGCACGAGAAAATATCTTGAAAGTTTTATCTCTGTCGTCATATTCCTTCAGAACAGAGATGCTTGAGAATGGAATATTAGGGTCCTCCACTGTTCCAACTAAGTCAGGAATATCTGATGCTGAACTCAAGCCAAAGAAAGCCTAAAGAAGACATCAAAAAAATAGAACATCAGCATGACAGCATGTAAGAAGAGAGCTGATTGGGCACTTCATGTCTTCAAGTTTATCAATATCAACGGTTATACTCACACATACAATACATCACATATTATACACTATCAACCACCACAAAGCGCCTATAAATAACTTCTACACAATCTGTGTTTTCCTAAAGTTGTTGGCAAACTTGAGACAAATCAAAATATGAATGAATGAAACCAGCCGCCCTGTCATGCTATTTTGTCAAATTGGATAAAATATAGGTAAACTATAAAAAGCGGGTATGAACAACCACACTTTCTGAAATCACAAGTGTAACTACCAAATTTTGCAATTCTAAGAAAAAAGTCGTTCAATCTCTATTCTGTAATTGATTAAATTACAATTCAACTCTAATAAACTAACACAGTATAACTAAAAAATTTATACTGATCCAAACCTACACCTCAAATAAAAATGACAAGGTTTTGTAAATTTTTTTTACTTTTGTTGTGTTAGTTTATGTTATTAAAGATCAAATTATATTTTTTCTAGAATTTATTGGGTTAGATTTTAATTTAATCAATTATAGAACAATCTCAAATGACTTTCTCCTTAGAATTGCTAAATTTGGTAGTTGCACCCGCGATTTCAGAAAGTGTGGTAGTTCATACCCGCTTTTTATAATTTTCCCTAAAATATATATACCCGCAGATTACAAAGTATGAAATAGGAGTGCTCTGCCAGACTGACAAGAACCGGCGAGGAAACTGGCTCACCGGATTTAAGATGCCTCGAACGAATGTAGTGTATGTATGCTGTAGTTTCCTCTCAGCAACCACAACTGGAGGTGAAAATTCAATTGCCACTTCGTCTAGTGGAGTGGCAACCACCGTGACATCACATGCATAACTGTTTCCACCTGTGGAGTTGAGCTCATAATAATTTCCAAGGTTAGATATGGATTTTATATTTTCAAGAAGGTGCAGATCAACATCTGAACGATTAATCAGGCCAGCTGCCATTTGCTTATTGCCTCCTGCAACCGACCATAAACCCCCACCAGAACCAGCTAAAGAGACTGCCCCAGCAAGTCCACTCATTTTAACACTCTGGCCATAATTTATTCTTGTAATGACCTGCACAGGTACTCATCATTTTAATACCACTGCTTGAGTATACCATGCGTCCCCGTAAGTAATTTGTATCATAAAGGGTCTCATACAATAAAGAAGTAATAAATTCTTCTCCTTAGTACCCAAAACATCACCAAAGCATGCAAATTAAGATGGCATCAAAATACAAGACGAATTAAAAAACAGTAGAACAACGCTCGATAATCTCTACAGCAATAGTTGTATGTCAATATTACATAGATTTCCTGCATCAGGAGACGTGCATCAAGTTTTATTTTAAAGCTCACTTGGAATGTCTAAGTTATACAACCTTTATCATTCATCAAACATACAAAAAGTTAATCCTCATCCTTCCCTATCTACCAAATTTCTTTCATCTCAGACCACAGAAATACATATATCACTTTCAGTCATCAAGCTTTCAGTGTACTACTTAATTTGTAGCCAGAATAGCATGAAAAAGGAACTTGGTATTGTCAATATGAAATTCAAATACCAAGATAACAAATTAGTTTAGCAATTACTCTCGAAGTCCTCTTTTACTTGTCACTTAACTAACAACTACCTGTCCATTTTCACTGGTCACTTAACAAATTCCAATGCACAATTAGTATTTTCACCTACCTTAAAAAGTATAAAATTAATTACTCCATCATCATAATCCATAAAAAAATCCCTCTACACCAAATAATAATATACCATTTTATATTGTACACGAAATTTAAAAAAATATATTTAATACATAACTATTAAACTTGGCCGACAATTACTATTAATATCTTTTTAATCTACTCAATTTAATCATAAACAGCTGCTAATAGAGACGGAGAGAGTAGCATCTGAGACACAATTACATACTTTATGCAGAAGCAAGGCAACAGTAATCACATGAACTTGAGATTCTTAAAAGATACAAACAATTCAGAAGACTTGAAAAACACTCCGCAATAAAGCCAGAAAAAGTTAAAACAGGATTACACCCTTACCGTCACAAGCTCTCGAATAAGTAAAGAAGAGAGGCCAGCATCAGTCAATTCATCTTCCAAACTTCTAGCTGTGAGATTGTACAAACCAGACCACTGCAGCATCTCCTCCACAGTACTAAAAACTGGCCTAGACTCCAAACTTTCATAATATTTCAAAAATTTATTCACTGTACTCTGCGCAAACCCGAAATTCAGCAAACATCACTATTAAATTAATTAATAAAAGTTAAAAACAGTAGTAGCATTTTCTGAACAAAAAGCAGCTTAAAACAAACCTCGACAAAGGCATCCATTCTGAGCAGCGAAAAACCATACCGGAAGAAGACAATCGCCGTGTTGGCATAAGCAATGATCCTCTGCATGATCCAGCTCTTCGAACCACTCTTGATCGTCTTAAACAGGAACTTGTGCCCATCCCAGATCCCAAAGGAGCTGGCCAAGTCATCATCCTGAGACGAAGACGGCTGGTTGATACTGAGCTGCAACGAGTTGGTGAAATTCAAAGCGTAGTAGTTCTTAGGGTGGAGGATGGAAGCGCCAGCCTCGAAGGTGTCGCCGGCGATGGTGACGGTGGCCATGCGGCCTCCGACGACGGCGTTGCGCTCGAAGAGTTTGATGGACAGAGGAATAGTGGAGTAGTGGCGGAGAAAGTGAGCGACGGAGGCGCCGCCGATGCCGCTTCCGATGATGCAGACATCGAGAGATTGGACGGAGACGAGGAGTAAAGGTTGAAGGATGAGGAGGAGGAAGATGCAACGAGCAGCAGGTGACTTTTTCATTTTTGCTTCAGGGGTTTCGTATTGGATTTAGTTTATTTAGCTGCCAAATGTTATCAAGTTGTGTTGTATTATTGTTATTATTATTATCACTGTGCTATAAACAGATTACAAAATGGTGGGTTGTCTTTCATCTGGAAAAAATAAAATAAAATAAATAAGAATGTACTCAATGGTTTTGAATATAATGATATTTATTTATTTTTTAAAAAAAAATTCACTCACCCAACCATCAATAGCACCAATGATGGTAATATCATGATATTTAAATAAATAGAAAAAAAGCTAACTATTGAAATTTAAATATACTATGATTTTTAAATTAAATAAAATCATTAATGTTAATTTTCATTTTAATGCGTGTATTTTTATATTAAATTATTAAACCATTTGAGAGCTTGACTTGAGGGAGTTGAAATTCAGAGCAAAATCAATCAAAGGGTAGGTGCGGCAATTGTGATACACATTCACGTCCCTCCGCCAGCTCCAGTTGATGTTTTTTTTTTTTTTTGTAGTGGTCAGGTGTCGGATACCCGTCCACCTTCATAGCGAGGTTCATACTCACTACAGGTCAGCTCACGCACATCTCCAGCTTATCTAAACGTAAATGCGGTATATTTGAACCCAGAACTTTAAGATTGTTAGGCAACACCCAAGATCACTAGATCAACACCTTGTTGATGAGTTGATGCCTTTGAAAGCAAAAACCTGCAACTAAATGTTGTCTCTTGCTGGCTCTCGTAGTGTTTGGAAGCCTCCACCAATACTTTTAGTGTTTGGAAGCCTCCACCAATACTTTTGAAAATCATGGGATGGTAGTTTAAATTACGGTGTTTGGGGTTAAAGGGTTGAGAGAGAATTAAAGTTGTTTTTATTGATTCGAATAATAAGCATGAATGGGTACTTTCTTCAGCATCATCGTGGGGGAGTGAACTGCTGATTTGTATGTTTAGAGGAGGAACAAGTCTTGGGTTGGGAGATAATGAAGTAATTTGGATGAGGGACACAATTGCGGATCCTACCATTTCGATTAGTTTTGCTCTGAATCTCAAAGTATTTTCCAAAGCTCTCAAATGGTTTGGTAATTTACATTAAAATATATACATTAAAATCAAATAGATTTAAAATTTAAGTTTGAAGTAGTGATGTCAAAAAAATCATGTTCTAGTTTACAAGTTGACATTTTGCACCCAAATTAAAAATTATGATATTTTGGACCGTAATTGGTTAAAAGATGATAACTTGCTATTTATGATGACATCAAAATTGAAGTAACAGTGTCAAATAAAATTCGCATTCTAGTTTAAAAATTGACATTTTCTACTCATACCCTATATCATGGTTCAAACTCGAGATGTGGGGATTATCAAGAATCACCCCTCTTATCACTAGGCCACAACCATGGTGACGGTTTATTTGCTACTAGTTTGATTGGTATTGACTCATGCTTTTACAAACAAATTAGCGATAGAACAAATGAAATAGTACATGGGTTGTCAAGCTATGAAACAAAATCATCATTCATGGCATAAAAGCTCATATAAACTCATCCATAACATAACTTTTTATGAAGCATCAAGCTCATAACATACCTAGTCACAATAGTCTAATAACCTAAATTGCACAAATAACTTAGATACTCATTGTCATGAGTAAGAGAAGGAATATTAAACTTACGACATTTATGCTTCTCCGCTAGACAGCTAATGATACCAAATTATTCAATTTATTTTATACTTAACTCACTTGATTTTTGATCGTTTGAGAGGTGAGTTTAATTTATTTTTTTTAGTTTTCATATTTCAGAGCTATTTTAGATCTTAATTTGAAAATTAGCTAAAAAAGAGTTTTTTGATCAAAAGACGGACAATATGTGAATGATGTGCAAAAGTCACTATCAGGCCAAGCGTATAGTCGTGAGCTGAGGACCGCAACTGCGTGTGCGGTGATGTGGAGAGGAAGATAAATGTGTCATCAATAAGAAAGAAGTAAGAACACTGACTCGGCAGAGGCCACATGCACATTGGATCTTGAGTTTTCGAGAGACACGTAGAATGTTTCCAAAAATGAGACAACGACGACAAAGAAACTGTCAATGGTCATAACTTTTATGTTTGATGTCCAATTTTGATGATTTAAACGGGTATATAAATAGAAAACAAAGATCTACACTTTTCTAATTGGCGTCAAAGTATAATTCTCGGCGTGCAAACAAAATTGGCGTATAGAATCTTTCTAAGTTTCGGTTCAAGATTGTGTTTCTGATTTCCATACAATAGAATTCAAAATCTTCTCAAGAATTTTATAAGATTTCAAGTAGAGACACTTGGAAGTACTTCAGAGAAGACCGTTCAAAGAGATAAGTATTAATCTTACCAAGTTTGATGCTTGAATCTCACTATGTAAAGAGGTATTCGCCCCCTCTTCCCGATAATATGTGTAGTTCAGATGTAATACCTTGTGATATTGTGAGATTATTTTTAATGAAATTTTTATTTTGATGTTATTTTATTGAGCTGAGTCTTTATGAATGGTGTTTAATAGCATAGCCTGACAAATTGTGCTTTCTTGCATTCATTCTATTATTGGTATAGTTGTGAAGGCTAGAGCCAATGCCAATTAGTTAAATATAAAATAAATATATATCTTGCATGTTTATGTGGCACACACTCTAGATAGGCTAGGACCAGATTATATAGATTGAACTCCCTACCATTGTTCGTTAATGTGTATGTTCTTTCTCTATACTTCTATCTTGAATGTTGGTATATAGAATTCATATCATTGGCTAAAGAGTGTGATGATATTAGGGTGTGACCGATTTTTATGCATTTTCAAAGTATTCTAATGTATGAGGTTGTATATTTTATTGAGTTTGGTCCATCATATGAATTTATCCCTAGAATTGATGATCAAAACAATCACAAGTTAGTCGCCTGAGCTACGCGTATGCCAACTGATATCTTTTCTGTTTTCTTGTTAACAGTCTTTCTTTTTAGAAAGTTCCACATTAATCTTGAAAACCATCGAACTTTTGTATTTTATATTTAGTTTGTTAATTTCTAATTTTAAAGATAACATGTACTTGTTGATACGACCTTAACATATTGCTAGCTAGTGAGGCTTGGTTTTTGTTTGCATAACACTCTCAGTGACATCAAAAGTAGATCTATGATTTGAGGAAGAGGACCTAAAATTAGTTCTAATTTAGTTTGCTAAGTTTGGCCTAAAAATTAACTACCTCACGGCTCCTGAAACTCATGATCACCTATTTTTTCAATGCACCTCTACTGTTGGTCTATTCTCTCATCCTCTGACCTTTTGTTTTTTTTAAGATGACGTTTTCTTCAGCTCCTAGAATGATCTCACCACCTGGTCAGGCTCTTATAATTTTTCAAGTCTAAAGAGATAAAGAAAGTGAGCTTCACCCTTATTGCTGCATGTGCCTATTATTTACGGAATGGCATGAATGATTTTATCTTTAGTGGGATAAACATTAGTAGGGCCAAAACTCTCAAGTCATCACAACATTATCAAAATCAACAACATCAAGGCTATCAAAAAATTTTAACTCAGTTTGAACAAAACAGACTCATCTTTGTCGCCTAATAACCCAATTTTTAATTATAGTAAGCCCGAGTTAGAAAGGCTGCCCAAGAAGCATACCAGTCATCTACTGTCTAGTATTATTGGTTTTATTTCAAATGTGTGGCTTATTCCTTATTTTTAGCTCGCATGCACGGTTTTTGTATAGTTTTGTTTCTTTTTTTGGTTCCAGTTTTGAGCTTCACACTACCTCATACTGTAATTCTATTTTCATTGTTTTTTTTTGGAAAAGGTAGTATATATTTCCAAATAAGAGATGAAAGGTGCCAAACTATTCACAAATACACAGTCCCATGGAACCATGGTTCCAACAAAAAACTGATGAGATCTAAGGCCTTAAGCCAAACAAAACAGGGGAGGAAACAGCCTTCAACCCAAAGACACTATAATTCTAATTTTTGAGGGACAAAAACCATCAAAACAGAACTCAAGGAGTTCTAAAACTCTCCATAACTTCCTGCCAGCTTTCCCATCTTACTCCCAAGCCATTTTTAGATCCAAAACATGGCTGGATTCCCACCATTCGAGCCCATAGAAAGTTGATTCTGGTCTTCTTCATTTTCTGAATCTTGGTCAGGATAAACTTTATGTCTTGGACAGCTTCATTGGAGACTTTTATAGCTTCACGTTCCTCTTGAGTGAACA
>NQLW01000046.1:2355918-2396282 GCA_002312845.1 Kalanchoe fedtschenkoi | reverse complement strand
TTATTATTATTATTATTATTATTATTATTATTATTATTATTATTATTATCACTGTGCTATAAACAGATTACAAAATGGTGGGTTGTCTTTCTTCTGGAAAAAATAAAATAAAATAAATAAGAATGTACTCAATGGTTTTGAATATCATGATATTTATTTATTTTTTAAAAAAAAAAAAAACTCACTCACCCAACCATCAATAGCACCAATTATGCTAATATCATGATATTTAAATAAATAGAAAAAACCAAACTATTGAAATTTAATTATTAAATTAAATAAAATCATTAATGTTAATTTTCATTTTTATGCATGTATTTTTATATTAAATTATTAAACCATTTGAGAGCTTGACTTGAGGGAGTTGAAATTCAGAGCAAAATCAATCAAAAGGTAGGTGCGGCAATTGTGATGATACACATTCACGTCCCTCCGCCAGCTCCAGTTGATGTTTTTTTTTTTTTTTTTTGTGGTGGTCAGGTGTCGGATACCTGTCCACATTGATAGCGAGATTCATACTCACTACAGGTCAGCTCACGCACATCTCCAGCTTATCTAAACGTAAATGCGGTATCTTTGAACCCAGGACTTTAAGATTGTTAGACAACACCCAAGATCACTAGATCAACGCCTTGTTGGTGAGTTGATGCCTTTGAAAGCAAAAACCTGCAACTAAATGTTGTCTCTTGCTGGCTCTCGATAGTGTTTGGAAGCCTCCACCAATACTTTTGACAATCATGGGATGGTAGTTTAAATTACGGTGTTTGGGGTTAAAAGGTTTGAGAGAGAATTCACTTTGTTTTTATTGATTCGAATAATAAGCATGAATGAGTACTTTGTCAGCATCATCGTTAGGGGTGTTCAAAATCCGGTCCGGTTAGAATTGGATCGGAATGGATCGAACCGGACCAAACTGAAGGATTCCAGTCCGGTCTTCGGTCCATTCATTTTTGGGATTCTGGTTCCGGTTCCGGTTCGGTCCAAACTCGAAAAAATCCGGTCCGAACCGGAATGGACCGGTTTGGTAATTTTTTGATAAAAAGTTTTATTTTTATTAAAATACTTAAATATATCTTATTTAATATATAAATAAAATTATTTTTAATTCACATTTCTATTAAAATTTAATTAATTTTTTATGATTCCGGTCCAAACCCGGAATTTTCCGGTCCGATTCGGTTTAGACCGATTTAAATCCGGTCCGATCTTCGATCCTTACCTTTTCTCGATTCCGGTTCCGGTCCAATCAGTTTCGGTCCGGTCCGGTTTTGGACCGGTGAACACCCCTAATCATTGTGAGGGAGTGAACTGCTGATTTGTACGTTTAGCGGAGGAACAAGTCTTGGGTTGGGAGATAATGAAGTGATTGGATGAGGGACATGAATGTCAATTATCACAATTGCGGATCCTACCATTTCGATTAGTTTTGCTCTGAATCTCTAAGTGTTTTCTAAAGCTCTCAAATGGTTTGGTAATTTACATAAAAATATATACATTAAAATCAAATAGAATTAAAATGTTAGTTTGAAGTAGTGATGTAAAAAAAAATCATGTTCTAGTTTAAAAGTTGACATTTCACACCCAAATTAAAAATTATGATATTTTAGACCGTAATTGGTTAAAAGATGATAGTTTGCTATTTATGATGACATCAAAATTGAAGTAACAGTGTCAAATAAAATTCGCATTCTAGTTTAAAAATTGACATTTTCTACTCATACACCCAATATCATGGTTCAAACTCGAGATGTGGGGATTATCAAGAATCACTCCTCTTATCACTAGGCCACAACCGCGGTGGCGGTTTATTTGCTACTAGTTTGATTGGTATTGACTCATGCCTTTACAAACAAATTAGCGATAGAACAAATGAAATAGTACATGGGTTGTCAAACTATGAAACAAAATCATCATGCATGGCATCAAAGCTCATATAAACTCATGCATAACATAACTTGTTATGAAGCATCAATCTCATAGCATCTAGCACAATAGTCTAATAACCTAAATTGCACAAATAACATAGATACACATTGTCATGAGTAAGAGAAGGAATATTAAACTTATGACATTTATGCTTCTCTGCTAGACAGCTAATGATACCGAATTATTCAGTTTATTTTATACTTAACTCAGATTTTTGATCGTTTGAGAGGTGAGTTTAATTTATTTTTTTTAGTTTTTATATTTCAGAGTTATTTTAGATTTTAATTTGAAAATTAGCTAAAAATGAGTTTTTAGGTCAAAAGACGGACAATATGTGAATGATGTGCAAAAGTCACTATCAGGCTAAGCGTATAGTCGTGAGCTGAGGACCGCAACTGCGTGTGCGGTGATATTGAGATGAAGATAAATGTGTCATCAATAAGAAAGAAGTAAGAACACTGACTCGGCAGAGGCCACATGCATAGTGGATCTTAAGTTTTCGCGAGACACGTAGAATGTTTCCAAAAATGAGACAACAACGACATAGAAACTGTCAACAGTCATAACTTTCATGTTTGATATCCAATTTTGATGATTTAAACCGGTATATATATAGGAAACAAAGATCTACATTTTCCTAATTGGCGTCAAAGTCTAATTCTCGACGTGCAAACAAATTGGCGTCCAGAATCTTTCTAAGTCTCGGTTCAAGATTGTGTTTCTGATTTCCATACAATAGAACTCAAAATCTTCCCAAGAATTTTATAAGTTTCAATTAGAGACACTTGGAAGTACGTCAGAGAAGATCGTTCAAATAGATAATTATTAATCTTACCAAGTTCGATGCTTGAATCTCGCTATGTAAAGAGGTATTCACCCCCTCTTCCCAATAATTTGTGTAGTTCAGATGTAATACCTTGTGATATTGTGAGATTGTTTTTAATGAAATTTTTATTTAATGTTATTTTATTGAGTTGAGTCTTTATGAATGGTGTTTAATAGCATAGCCTGATAAATTGTGCTTTCTTACATTCATTCATTCTGTTATTGGTATAATTGTGAAGGCTATGGCCAATGCCAATTAGTTAAATATAAAATAAATATATGTCTTGCATGTAAACACACTCTAGATAGGCTAGGACCAGATTATATAGACTGAACTCCCTACCATTGTTTGTTAATGTGTATGTTCTTTCTCTATGCTTCTATCTTGAATGTTGGTATATATAATTCATATCATTGGCTAAAAGGTATGATGCTATTAGGGTGTGACCGATTTTTATGCCTTTTCAAAGTATTCTAATGTATGAGCTTGTATATTTTGTTGAGTTTGGTCCATCACATGAATTTATCCCTAGAATCGATGATCAAAACAATCACAAGTTAGTCGTCTGAATTACGCATATGCCAACTGATATCTTTTTTGTCTTCTTCTTAACAGTCTTTCTTTTTAGAAAGTTCCACATTAATCTTGAAAACCACCTAATTTTTGTATTTAATTTTTAGTTTGTTAATTTCTAATTTTAAAGATAACATGTACTTGTTGATACGACCTTAACATACTGCTAGCTAGTGAGGCTAGGTTTTTGTTTGCATAACACTCTCAATGACATCAAAAGAAGATCTCTAATTTGAGGGAGAGAAAATAATGAGTGAAACTCCAAGCCAAAAGACTATATCCTAAGACTAAACCTCTTATTTATATGTGAAAACTAGTCCTGTCAAAAACTAGGAGAACTAACAAGGTTATGAAACTTCTTCACTCTTTAGATATGTATCCTGATGATTAGCTATGAATCTTATTTCACTAGAAAATCGAAGAAAGAAAATGTGGGACAACTTAGAAACTTTTCTACCAGCATAAAGGATTTACCAAATTGTGGTCAAGTCTGATTCTAAATTCAATAAAAACATGAAAGTTGTACAAAATTCTTTCATTTGTAAAGCAACTCTATTATCATATGAGTTATGATCTTTGAAAGATGACATCTCAATATTGAAAAAAAATAAGAAACTAACAAGTGATCCGGGCATGAAAGCTATGTTGTGCCAGCTCTTAGCTCTTCTATGATTAGCTGAAAGGTGCCCGTCAATGCGTAGCTGCCAAGTTAGCACTCAACTAGTGGTCATGCAGTGCACGTGTCTCCTCTATTTTGTTATGATTTTATTCGAAAAATATGAAATTTAATAAAATAATTTATTTAAATCCTCAAATTATCAAGATCAATGTAGCTAAGAATAAAACAAGCCATAAAATCAAGACTTATCAGACACCAACATTTTAGAAATGTAAAGAACTTAACTTTAAATATTTTTATGTGTTTAGAAATTTTTTGTATGCACATGAGCATCATTGTTGAGTACAATGACGTTATGTTCTTGAGAATGTATGTCCGATTAAAGTGGGGTTATAGCAGAATGAGTCGACTCTTGATTCCTCTCTCACATATAGTTCCATTTCTGGACATATAGAAAGAACGATAAATGTAAGTGAAATTATGAACAATTTTAATTTTCTTGATTAGTATTTAGATGAAACAATAAAATCAAAATGATGTAGGATCATCAAATATATTTTTCACTATTTTTAAAATTTTTAATATATTAATATATAGCGGATCAGGTGAAAACCAGTTTGGATATGTAAACTAAGAACCATCGGTGATCGTTAGATTAATCATACATGGACGTTTGATATTAAACTGAAGTTTATCCATTTCAATAAATAATATAATAATTAAGATAGGAAAGAGATTATGTTAGATTTCAATCCCAATATTTTAGCATTTGATTTTTTCCTAAAATCAGGGGCTTCAATTTTTATCGATCTAGTTTCTTAGTCATATATTTTTTATCATTTAAAATAAAAACACACTTCCACTTATAGGTATTTGGTGCACATTTCAATCTCGGTTTATTTTTTTGTTTGGTGCACAATTCAATGTAAGTGCATGATTTAATCTTTGGTGCATAATTCAAATCTTGGTGAATAATTTTGATTTTTATTACTTTTCTGATTTTTTTGATAAATGTGCATTTTTGATAGAGTGTGCTGATAGGGTAATAATTTACCCTATTTTAAGTACTTATACTTAATATATTTGAGTCGTTTCTGTGTTATTAGTGGTGGTTTATAGTTGATTTGTCTCTTGTAGGTTAAATATGAAGAATACTAGCTTCGGAAGAGGAAAATAGTGCAAACTGGGTTAAAATCGAACAAAAAGCCAAGTTCAAGGATCAAATTATCAAAAGAAGAAGTTTTATGGGCTAATATGTAAATATGTAGAACCAGAACTCGACCTAGATCGAATTTCCTTTTACGGAACTTGACCTAGATCGTGTTTCGCGGAGGCATGCTTTCATTGTAAAAACTTGATCCGGGTTGAGTTTACATGTGTCGGACCCAGAAAAAGCAGATTCGAATTCTCACATTCAGGAATCCTTTTGGCGATAGGATTCCTTATGAAGACCGTCCAAATTATAAGATAATTACAAGTTGACATTTCATCTATAAATATAAGACTTAGGGCTCATTCTACACATCTTCACACACACAGGAGCCCGGATATTCTTCCGTTTAGAGTTGGAGCTTCAAGAAACTAAGCTTTCCTCTACCATTCTTATTTTACTTTCATAATTACTTTATGATTGTTATTTTAATTATGCTTAGTGAGTAGTCGTCTCTATTCTGGGATCCTAGGTTGTGTGTAAATTTAACTTTTCATGTTTATTAATTAAGTATATTTTTTTTGTTCATGTTAGTAGTGCTTCTTTGAATGTTATTGCGTAAGTTCATTATTTTAGGGACACCTTTATATTGTCATGCGTAGTTAGAGTTTTAATATGCATGCTTCAAGAACTAAGTTTAAGATATAATCTATTACCCTCTAAGTTAGGATATTCCATCCCACGAAAACCAGAATCGAGGTGAGTTGGATATTTTACTTAATTGTAGTTAATGGTCATAGTCAACCGAAGACCATAATCGGGAGGTGGCCTAGAAATATTGAGTAGTTTATTTATCCTGCTGCATGTTTAGGAAATATTAGTGTATCATCTTTTGACTAGTATTTGTGAGCTACGAAGACATGAATCGGGAAACAACACGATATGAAATCAATTATAGTCAATAATTTATTGTATAGGAACACCTAGAAATCGGAGTTGCATGTAAATTATTGAGTGATATGACGTATTATTGAAATTGTATGATTCGGATGATTAATTTGCGCCTGAATCACATGATTAGTTTTGCAAACGATCTAGGTGAATCATTCCTGATCTAAAAATATCTGGTCGGTGCAACACATTAAAAGAGGTATAGATGTTACCCAAATTTGAAGATCCTGGTAGTTTCACTATACCATGTATGATCGGAACTCTTAGATTTGAGCATTGTCTCACTCATCTTGGAGCCAGCACGAGTATAATGGCATACTCAATCTACACTCAACTATGCCTAAAGCCATTGGAAACCACATGAAAGACTTTAGAGCTTACTGACAACTAATATGGGTACTGAAAGGCAAGATTAGTAATGTTCCAATTATGATTAATGAATATTGCCTTCCTTATGACTTTGCAGTAATGGACATGGACCTGATGGCGAGACAACGCTAATATTCGGACGTTCATTCATAGCTACAATTGGTGTTGAAGTCGAAGTGCGAACGAGGAAGATAACGTTGAATTTTGATGGAAAAACTTTTTATTATCATGTGCACATATGATTTCATAGCAAAGTATTTTCAAATAGATGGCGTGCATTGTGTGCTGAACAAATTTACCTCTATGAAACTCAAATTAAAAAAGTTGTACTATGCACCAACAAATAACTATTAGGTGCATTTTGCACCTCAGGCTTGGACCAGTGCACCATAAAGTTGTATTGTGCACCAAAAAATAAAAAGAGCAATCTTCATCTTTGATGGCGTTTTTCTTCATACCTGAAAAGTTTTTAAAAAAATGTGTTTAAATTAGGATAATTGAAAAATATATTCAACTGAAATCAACTTCAAAGCAACACACAATTTCAATTTAGAGTAATGCACCATGAAATTTAGAAAGTGCATCAAGATCAGATTAAATGATAGATAGTAAAAACTCATTTCAGGCTTGAAAAGAGTGCACCATGAAATTAAAAAGTATTCATAAAAATGTTTAATTAAATGATAAATATAATATAATTACGCATCAAATTACTATGTGCACCAAAAATTGATGTGGTCGATAAAGAGTGGAACAGACGAAAAGATCTTTGAATAATATTAGTGAATAACATATTAACACTCCAGCAAATGCTTTTATTGGTTTGATAATAGACTAAAAATCAAAGAAATAAGAAAATCATAGGATTAGTAAAGTCATCCAAAAAAAAAAATCTTCAATTGCTTCATATGTCTGATGTTTTAAATGATAAACAAGCAATTTTCATAGAAGAATGACCTGTACTTTTATGGCAGTTTCTCACCCAACAATCAACATCTGTGAAGTCACCAAACCAGAAATGAGCAGATTCAAACAAATCGGTTCCAGTCGATCATCGACATCGAGTTATCCCATAATCAATGGAGGAGGTCGACAAGGAGAAGATGATGAGTGAGTCGACTCGCCATAATCATTGTCACGGCCATGACGAGATTCATTGGATCTGAACCCTCAAAACCTGCTCGTCGATAAGAAGAAGCGAATTGTTTCTGATTTGGGGCGAGAGATTCAAGAGGCTTTAACGAGAAGAGAGATGCAATAAAGATAATGATAGAGAGAAAATTACTCAGATGAATATATTAAGAAGATTTAATTACCTCAAAAAAGGAGTCAATTAAAAGTTTAAGAAATAAATAAATTTAATTGGTTTTATCTTCTTCGTTCGATTAAGTAATATCAATGAATAGAATTAAGTGGCGGATCCAGTGACAATCACTTTGGATTTGTAAACTGTGAACCATTCTTGATCATTGATTCATATTCCATCTAACGATTGTAATTTTTTGTAAATTTAGTATCTGATTTTTTTAAAAAAAATGAAATCATTATTTATGGGTTGTTGGATTTATTGCATGATTCTTCATTAAATAAGGAGTTAAACGTCTTATTTTTTTCTCTTGCTCCTGTTAGATTTGCTGCTTGACTTTTCTCTTTCTTCTGTTTTTACGATTTAATTTCTTTAATATATTATTTTTTATCATTTTTAATGCACATAAGACCTTTTATATATTTTGGTGCATAATTACAATGTGGTGCACTGGTGCACATTTCAATCTCTATGCACTGGTGCGCAATTAAATCTCGGTGCACAGTTTGTTTTTTGGTGCACAATTGAAATCCCGGGGTACATAATTTGATATATGTTTCTTTTATGGTTATTTTTGATAAAATGTTCACTTAATATGATTTTATGGTGAGTTGTTTCCAAATTTAAGATAGTGCACTATTTGTTTGATGGTTGGAAAAATGTGCACCAAAATTCATGCGTGCACCATTAGAAAAATCAACAAATGTGGACGTGCACCATCAAACCCTGAAATTCATGCACCTAAAAAATAAAGAAGGGAGATCCGTCTGAGATCCTCCACAATTGGTGATAGTATGGATGATAAGCTTCATCGTTATCCGAACGAGGACAAAGCAGTGAAATTGCTTTACCAAAGACAATACATGTTTCTAAATCTATAGCTTACTAGTGCACTGGAAGAGACCTGATCCTTATTCATCGCTTCGTTGTGCCTTCCGACATGAAGATTGATGCACGAAAATTAAATCTAAGTTGCTCGACTTTGATACGAAAGTATCCACTACGACATGAAGATTAGAGAAGATGATGAATAAACTCGTGTATATACGGGATTAAATTAAAAGATATGTTGATCGACAAGAGAGAGCAAATAAAGGAAGAAAAAATATTCTAGAGAGATAAAAGATATAATTAATGATTTGCTGTAGATTAACAATAAGCGTAGATTTAGGAAAAAAATTTAACTGAATTTATTAAAAATAAAATCAGATATTATTTAATTAAAACTAAATAAATCATAATCTGTTGGATGAAACAAAATCAATGGATATTAATAGTTCACAGTTTACAAATCCAAAGTGATTTTCATTTGATCCAATCATATTCACCGATTTGTTTCCAAATTAAATATAAATAAAAACAACAGGATTAATGAATGGGACACGTAATTAATTCATTTGGTATAATGAAGTGAGAGGGGCATGTGACATTTATGTAGTTCCAATTAAGAAAAATTTATTTTTTCTTTAATCGCGCTTAAATATTTTATTGACAGATTTTGTTTTCTTGATTTATGTTTTTTAATTATAACTTTCTCAAATTTGTTTAGTTTTTTTTCTAGTGAAATTTTTTTTCTGATTTCGTACAATTATTTTTTTATTTTGGTAGTGAACATGTTCACTATCGAAGCTCCGACCATTCTTTACATTATAAATATATGTTCACTGTTAGAAAAATTATTCAAAAACTCACATAAAATACCAAAATTTTAATAATATCAAAATTTTGAAACATGTTTACTATTCAAAAATGTATAGTAACAGTGAACATAGTAGATTAATGGAGAATCAAACAATTTATACATGGTGAACATATGATGGAGTGATTTTCAAATAAAAATTATATAAATAATCAACGAAAAGAGAAAAAATTAAATATTTGATGGAGTGATTTGCTCCTAATTAATCAAGTGAGATTTATGTAATATATGTTACTAAATAAAAGTTAATAAAGCATAATAAATAAAGTCAAAAATTAAGATATCATAATCAAAACACGGTCGTTTTGTGAACAAAATGATTGGTCCACGTTTGTCCACAAGGTTTTCAACTTAAGGAGATTCTCAATTGATCCACCTTTTATATATATATATATATATATATATATATATATATATATATATATATATATATATATATATATATATATATAGGGGGCGGATCAGGTGAAAACCACTTTGGATTTGTAATCCTTGATCATTGATCCAGATTTCATCCGACGGTTATGATTTTTTTTAGATTTGTTATCTATTTTTTAAAAGATAATTAAATCCTTATTTTATGAATGGTTGGATTTCTTCCATAATTGACTCCTTAAAATAAGGAATTAAGCGTCTTATTTTTTTCTCTTTCTCCTGTTAGATTTGTTGCATGATTTTTCTCTTTCTTCTATTTTTACGACTTAATTTCTTTAACCATAACTTTTTTCCTTTTTATTTAACGCACATCGTCAAATATTTTACATGTTGGTGCACAACTCAATCTATGTGCACTGGTGCACAATTCCAAATCAGTGCATGGTTTGGTCTTTGGTGCACAATTCAAATCCACAATGCACAATTTGATTTATGTTTCTTTTAAGGGTTATTTTCGATTCCCATTATCTGGTGCAAAACCTAGGAGGCTGTGGACATATTAATTTTAGATGGTGTACTTTTGATTTTGAGATGATGCATCATAATTTATTGTTTAACTAATCTTAATTTACTGTTACAATGGTGCATTGTTACAAATTAAAAATGGTGCACCAACTAATTTTACATGGTGCACGAACACCTACTTCAGCAACTCTCTCCAGCCCCGCCCAAATCGGCTGATGCCGCATCCTCCGAGCCAAGTCAGAAATATGGTGAACCTCTCGGCAACCTACCTATTTCGTTGTTCAGAAAGCTTCGATCTTTGATTGTTTTGGACGTACCTAACAACACATTTCAAGATGGATCTCTTGTGCACCTCATTCACACGATATTTGATGTGCACCAATGAGTTCAGAAAACATGTGCACCACTAGTCGTGCACCATTACAGACTTTCTCTAACAGTTGAATGTGAGATGGCTGCACCAAATCTGGAGAAGATGACATTGAGATGGCTGGAGAAAAAAGTGCAGGCAGTCGTGCATGAGAGAATATGTCGTGTATGTATAATAAAATTAGATAAGATAATGTGCGATTTAAAAAGGAAATAAAGAGATATTGATGAGAAATAATAAAGAAGAGATAATACTACATGATAAATTAATGCTAAAAATAAGGGAAAAGATATTCTTTAGATATTATCAACAAAAAATAACGATAAAAATAAAAAAAAAGATTAATTGAGAATCGTCGGATTGAATGAGATCAATGGATAATATTGTTTCACAGTTTACAAATCCAAAGTGGTTGGATTTGTAAACCAGGTTGGATTTGTAAACTGTGAACCATTTACATCCTTTGATATTTACATCTCATTTATTTGATGTAATCTTATTTTTATATCTCGTATTTATCTCAAGGAATCTTTCTTTAATTATTATTTATTTATTCATCAAAATCTAAACAACCCACTTAACATCCTTTTTGACGTCTTCCCCTCTGGAGCAGATCCCGACGGAGCCGCACTGGGCCTTCTGCTACACTATGCTGCATAAGGTCTCCCGGAGCTTCGCGTTCGTTATTCAGCAGCTCGGACCGGAGCTGCGTGATGCTGTGAGTCTACTTGTAAGCGGTGGTTTGAAATTTTCATAGATTTCTCGAATCGGAAGTGTCAATCTGGTGGTTGATTAGTGTTGATGATCTCCCCTTTGAATTGCTTGGATCTGGTCTTAAGTAGTGGTTGATTGAATTCTGAAATGATAGCTTACAAGAAATTTTGATATTGAGATGTAGTCAGAGCTCGAGTGTGACATTTTTTTTTCTCTTTTCCAATTTGCAGGTTTGTATTTTTTACCTAGTGCTGAGAGTCCTGGACACAGTTGGTAAACTTTTCTTTCGATTGGTTCATATTTTACATACTAATAGAAACCAAGATGCATTATTCACCATATTTAGATTCACTTTACCTGTGAACTTTTGTTCCTGAGGTCCATAGTTAGATTTCAAGCTACACAAGCCAATGACAAAGTTGCAACCTAATAATTCAGAGATAACAACCAGTTGTGATATCCACAACTATTTAGATTTGAGTTGTCCATGGTGTCCATGGTATGACGACACCATGCAATTTACCGATTTTCATGTTTGACTCTCACTAAGATATTATTATCTAATTTCTTATCTTTTTTATTGTAGAGGATAACACGAGTATAGCAACAGAAATACGAAGATTTGCTTTTCTTTTGTTGGTGCATACTCGTGTTTTTAAATAGTTCACAACCATGATTTCAATGATATAGTTTGTGCACCATGGTTTTGGTGTCTTATGTATGAGTTTTATTTTTACAGTGACTTTCTTACTATATACGCACCAATAAATACATATTCTAATTAATTTGTGCACTAAGGGAAAATATGCACCACAAATAAAATTGTACACTAGGAGTATTATTCAATATAATTTGATTGTTGCGCAGTAAAAAAATTTATGCAACACTAAAATTGTGCACCACTGAAATTATGCACCACTAAAATTTTTGTACAGTGACTTTCTTACTATATACGCATCAATAAATACATATTCTAATTAATCTGTGCACTAAGGGAAAATATGCACCACAAATAAAATTGTGCACTAGGAGTATTATTCAATTTAATTTGACTGTTGTGCAGTACAAAAATTATGCACCAGTAAATTTTGCACCACTGAAATTATGCACCACTAAAATTGTGCACCACTGAAATTATGCATTAATTAATACATATTCTAATTAATATGTGCACTAAGTGCGTATTTGGTAACAATATTAAAAAGCTTGTATTGTTAATACGAGTATAATTTATACCAGTATTATATATAAAGGTATTATATATACGGTTAATGTGTGTTTGGTTGAACATCGGGACTAAATCTAATTTTACTTTAACACCCTCATATATTCTTCAGAATTTCATTATTATCCAAATTGGCTCCCGGTCGCCATCCCCAAGCCACAAATCTACAGACCATAAGATGCTCGCAGCAAGCTCTAGTTGTCCGATAAAATTCTCCAATGAAAACTTCAATCCAATTTTTTATCTTTCCAATCATATGGCATCGACCCTCAAAAGGTGGTGATCAAAATACAACTGGCTTTGGATTGATGGTGATGGCGGTGGTGGTGGGCACTGGGCAGCAGATGAATCGATTGATATGGTGGTCATCGAAAGACCGGATGATGACGTCTTTCCGACCGGCATAGCGACATGACTGGAAAGTAACTGCCTTACTACCTTTCATCATTTTCAAGGGTTGCGCCAGGATTGCAGAGTTGTGACTTGTGAGAAATTAGGGTTTATGGTACACATCCTTCAATCCACCCCTTACATCTAGTGCGGATCTTACTTGATTTCAACGGAAACCTCACCGAACTCCAGCCAAAGAACGATGTAAATTTGAATGGCCTCTTTTCGATGGTTCCCCTCGTTTGGTATCGTCACTGGCCAGGAGCGCACAGGGCATATTTGGAAGCTTAAATTATCTCTTTTTAAGTTTTCAATCGGGATAAATAAACCCACCTCAAAAGGAGGGATTAATAATACGGTTCTCAAAGAGTAGAATTGAATCCCTGTATTAATAATACTTGTAACCAATTTCCAACCAAACACTCTTAGATAGTATTAATAATCTTATACGGATGGCTATCCGGTCTACCAAACATGCACTAATGGACAAATTTATTTTAAATTTACGAACTAAAAAAATCTGTCAGAAAAAAGTACACCTTGATTTTAGGAAAGAAAATTAACAGAACCTAGATTTTAGGAGAAAAATTAAACATAACGGATAATTAATAAATTTTGAGATAATCTAGTCATTAAATGAACCAAAAATGGAACGCCGAGATGAGTTCACAGTTAACATATTCGAAAGAATTTTCACTGGATCCGCCCCCTATAAATATATATTGTTAGTTTTATTTCACTCGCATGACCTATTCCTTATTTTTAGCCCACGTGCGTAGTTTTTGTAAAGTTTTGTTTCTCTTTTTTGGTTTCAATTTTGAGCTTCACACTGCGTCCTCATGTATATTCCTTCATTAATGCAATAACCATTTTGCAAAAAAAAGTTGGATTTTGAGGTACCAATCCAAGTTAGTATCAAAACCTCAAAATAGCTTCACTTTCATGTTTAAGTAGTTTAAATATCAAGTTTGGCCTAATATCAACTTCCACATGTTTTTAAATTAGTTCTTGAGATTTAAGTTCAAGATTAGAATAAAAACCTAAAAATAGCCCCATTTCTATGTTTATGAAGTTTAAAATCCTAAGTTTGGCCTAAAATTAACTACCTCACGTCTCCTGAAACTCATGATCACCTATTTTTTCAATGCACCTCTATTGCTGGTCTATTCTCTCATGCTCTAACCTTTTGTTTTTTCTAAGATGACGTTTTCTTCAGCTCTTAGAATCATCTCACCACCTGGCCAGGCTCTTATAATTTTTCAAATCTAAAGAGATAAAGAAAGTGAGCTTCACCCTTATTGCTGCATGTGCCTATTATTTATGGAATGGCATGACTGATTTAATCTTTAGAGGGATAAACATTAGTAGGGCCAAAACTCTCAAGTCATCACAGCATTATCAAAATCAGCATCATCAAAGCTATCAAAAAGTCTAATTTTAACTCAGTTTGAACAAAAAAACTCATCTTTGTCGCCTAATAACCTAGTTTTTAATGATAGTAAGCCCGAGTTAGAAAGGCTGCCCAAGAAGCATATCGGCCATCTACTGTCTAATATTATTGGTTTTATTTCACTTGTGTGGCATATTCCTTAATTTTAGCTCGCATGCGCGATTTTTGTATAGTTTTGTTTTGTTTTTTTGGTTCCAGTTTTGAGCTTCACACTACCTTATACTGTAATTCTATTTCTATTATTGAAAGACTATTTATGCAAAAAAAGTTGGTTTTCGAGGTTCCAATCCAAGTTTGAATTAAAAACCTGAAAAATAGTTTCACTTTCATGTGTAAGTAATTTAAATAGTTTAAATGCCAAGTTTGATCCAAAATCAAGCTTCTCTGATAGAGAGGATGAAGACGATTGAATGAAAGAGAAATACTGAATTCGAACTCTCCCTTCTCTAAATTGATTGTATTGGTTTTGGCTAACTAAAAATTTTTTTTGACAAAATTGTTTGAAGTTGTAGTGTGCAGCTTCAGATATAAGATATTCTCATTGTAAGAAGAATTTGCAGTAATCAAATGCACAAGGTAGAGGGTGAAAACTATTTTGAAGACAAATCCAATTAATTCGGTGATTCGATATTTCCCATAATTAAATTGGATAATTTCAATTTTCATATCATTTCTTGGTGGACAGTTTTATTTTTGTTAACAATTAGCCTACATTTGGTAGTAAAGGACATTACTAATATTGATATTATTTATAAAGCTATAATTTATTTCAATTTCAATATGGGTGTTTACTGCGTGGAAGGATAAAAATTTATTTTTACCTTTGATAGAAATATTCTTATAATATATATTTTTGAAAAAATAGAAAAAAGGTACAGTAACAAAAGAAAATTTAAAAATTGAACAAATCATTGTTTACGTCTTTCATAGCTTTATGCTGGAGTAGTTGCAAAAGCACCACAATAAAACTTTTAACTGTGAAAAACAAAAATTGTTTCTAAAGTTTTATATATATTCCACTTCGGTCTGCAAGGCGAAAACTATATCAATCTCCAACGTCACCCTCTTGAGGAATTGAACAAGTGAGCAATGATAGTTTTTGTAGCAAAGAATCAAATTTTCACCAAACATCTGCAGCCGATAATATATTTATCTTTTCCGCCACCTTTTTTGTCTTTTCATCTTTTCGTTGTGTTCATGGTTCCGTCAATGGTGATTTCATCTTTTTCTTCCCATCTTCTTAGTTGTTCTCTAATGTGTATTTCTTCTTCTTCTCCGGCGTTCTTCACGCTGTTTCCATCCATAATTCCTTCTGTCTTTGAACTTATATCGTCAAGAGTTTTTGGATAATTTTTAAATTTTAATTTAATTTGACATCCAGATTAATAAACACATCTCAAATTGTGGTATTAATAGTACTTCTTTTTAAGAGTAATTGTGGTACCAAATTGCTTTGGTTTCAATCTAAACATGGATCGCCTTTATTCTTGGAAAATGTACAGGGATGGTCTTATAATAGATTCAACGTGTGCTCCTGTACTTTTATTCATTTCTTCTGGTACTTGAATAAATAATGAAGCCCAATTTCATTTTTATGATGGCTTTTGTTACACTTGAAGCCATGGTCTCATTATAAATAAATTGAAATTTGACTATTAGCTTTTGGCAGATGTTTTAACTGATAAAATTAAGTGTTCTTGGCGGTGCAAATACTTGACCAAAAAGTGTAATTTTTTTTTAAAAGTCTGTCACATATTTAGAAAAACTAATTCTCATCCGAATAAGTTAATTGCGGATGCTCACTCTTTGAGTACCTTTTATTCGAATTCTATCTTGAGCTTATCCATTGAAGTACATGGAGCTACTCGCTCTGAGTCTGGTCGTCATGATCCAGGCTTTTTGAATACGTTCTGATAAATTTTAGAGGTGGCCTCCTTTATAGTTTATATATATATTTTTAAAAAATTATACATTTGACAGAGTATGGAAAAATCGACCAAGTAAAAATGCTATGACTGTGGATATCAGAGTTTTTAGCGGCACCCTATCATTCAAAATCCAATTTTCAGGTGAACCTAGAGACGGTTGTTCCTGTACAAAGAAAGAAAAAGGTAACTGTCAGTGATGCCACTCTTCAAAAAAAATTCTAGAAGATAATGAGAGTGTGAATTATAAAATTGTTGTGACAGCCGCAACAATCAATAATATGTGATCATATGAAGACAGTTTCCAAGATTCATAAAGTTCCCTACAAACGCCAAACAATAGATCATTTCTCATGGTCTAGACAGGTGAGTCGAACCCTCTTGCGCAGAGAGAGCGGCACTTCTATGCATGTCAGACGATTTGAAACCCCTCAAACGAAAAAACAAGATTATGAATGAATGCTTCTTATAATCCATTAATGCTAAATTTTCATTGTGGTTGACCTGTTTGGCTTTTACTATTTTTGATACCTAATGGATAGCACCAGATTACAAGTCCCACTTTCAAGCTAAGCATACAAAATTACTTTGAACAGTCAATGTAATGGATGCGAGATGATATTCCAGGATCATACAAATTCAAATGATCAAGGAAGATAAGAAGCAAGTTCAGTGTACAGTTTCGAAAGGAAATAAATTAGGAGGTCATAGAACACGCACCTTGGAGAAGACAGACAATTTGAAGTGTTTGCAAAGCCTGCAAACACATTTGAGTAGGACTTTGTCAAATATGAGAAGTTGGCGATCGGTGGCAAAGCAGGCACCCTTTCTCCTTTCCTTATAAGGTCTTGCAAATTCAGCCTCTGCAGGGTCAATACAGCTCTAGACTCTTTCCATATGAACGCCAGCAATCCATCTTGTATAACGAAAAGAGACCCAGGCTTTGATCCAGGGTATCTGAAACCATAGCCATTTGCAATTCCCTCCCCAGCAAAAACATGCTTCACATTTATAGGCAGCAAATCTCCATCTGCCATCCAAGGAAATGTGTCGTAGGAAGGTTCATTGATGTGTACTATGAACATCGCGGATCCATTGGGATGCAAAACATAATTTGTGCCTTCCAATATTTTTGTGGCAATGAGAACTAACTGTCCTTGTGATTCTTCGTATGAGATCAGAAGAAAGAATAAAGCCTTTCCAGGCTTGTCCTCGGTAGGCTTTCCTGGAGGCCAGCCAAAAGTGCCTCCCCATAGACCAGCGTATTCGCGACCTGGTGTTGGAACCTGCATCGGCAACTTATACAGAGCAAAGCGACTATCGTGCATATTTGGCCAAGCTCTATATGAAGTTAACTTCATCGTTGAGGCATGTATCGTCAGTCCTATCGTATCACCTGACCTAAGAAACTCATTGAGCTGAGCATGCTTGTTCTCACTTCCAATGTAACCGTTCCTCTGATTGCCATTGCTAATATTGAGAGAGCTTGATTTACCTAATATTTGTTTAACGCTATTCCTAAAATAGCAGCCAAGCGTCTTTCTTTTACTAGTTTGAGCTCTCACATCATCACCGTTAAGAGAGCTACGGAAACCACTTGCTCGATCAAGACTCTTCCTGATCTCACTCAGCTCCAACTGTGTGGGATCAGATGGCAATACAACTCCAGATTTCCCATCAATCTGCCCTGTACCCACCTTATAGATTTTCAGAAGCAGTGATCTTCGCTCGATCAAATGTGCCAAATTTTGCTTGAAGCTCTCTTCATCATTCCTGGAAGGGAGAAACAATGGGCCTTTAGCTGAATCTGGCACTTTTTGACCAACTCTGCTGGTGATCAGCTCTAAGAGCTTCCTTCTATCCCCAAATGCTAAACAACCAAAGGGCACCGTAAGCGCATTCTGTACACCTACCCTCTGTGACTTTGACAAACCCTGGTCGGAACGGCTGATCTTTCTTGGCTGCTCCGGATGATGGACAAAGCTTTTACTATGAATCAATTTACTCTGACTCTTGTCTCTACTGGGCTCGACCTCAAGCAGCAGAACGTTACAAGTCTTCTCAATTGATTTGACGGACCCTGGATACAAGTAATCGTCCTCCTTATCCGTCCCATGCAGCAGAAATGCAGCTGAGCCGCCACAGTCTCCAACAATCTCAAACACGGGTGCCCACAAAATAGGACCATCTTGGATGCCCAGAGGCCCCAGCTCCTGTGGAATAATTCGGCACCCAACCACGGAAACAAAACCAGGCATCACATACACCACATTGCCAAGTTCAGGGTTCTGGTGAACCCAAATCCCAATCAAGGGCCTTACACTGACAAGAAAGCGGTAGAGCGCCTTATAAGAAACCACCCCATTTCTCCAATCCAGCAAATCCTGCGACGGAAGAAGCCCTAGCATTTGACACTGGGTGAGCCAGATCTTATCAGAGGCTGCCAAATCATACAAGCTGCGGCAACACATACTGAGATTACATACGTCCCTCGGAGTAAGAGACCTTGAAATGATAGCAAACACGTCATCTGGCACAGCTAGGAGCAAGCCAGCTCCACAAATTTCTGATGACAACATCATCATCCTCATCTTGCCTAATCAACAACTATCCAATGAACTGACCAGTGGAATGATGCAAACAAGGGATCAGTAGCAGCTCATGTCAGGACCCAGCGACACCATCCAATAACCGCATCAGCCAAACAAAGAAAATATCAGAAACCAAGGATCAGTGGCAGACATGAATATGAAGTTGGCATCTCCCAAATCACAGATCACGAAGACAATAACCCTAAACCGAAATCATCATCATCATCATCATCTTCTACTCGAAGGAAAAGGCAGTGAGCATGAGCTTGAATTGCAGAAGAGAAATTGGAGAGGGTGGAGTTTGAGTTGGTAGTAAAGCTGTTTGCTTGATTGGCCTCCTAACCCCTCATAAATTCTTTCACAAATTCTATAATATCTTATCTTTGTATTTTTAAGATGGGAAATTAAAATGAAACTTCCAACTCTTATGCTTTCTAAATCACAGTTCAAATGGTTTGAATTGCCTAATAAAGTGTGATGAAAAAAAAAATTATTTTTATATATTAATTAAAAATAATTGATCTTATTAAATTTGTTGATTATTATAGTTGATGGAGTATGAAAATAGGTCGTTTTGTTTACGTAAACGAAAAAATATAATTTAATTTCATGATAGATGTAGTTTTTCGCGCATAAATTGATTTGTTATAATAATACTAGTTTAGAAATATAGTTTTTAATTTTACTTTATAAAATCATTTTTTTTACCATGTCAATAATGGGATAATTCAGATTATAACTGATAATGTAATTGTATTTTAATAATTTTAAAATGTTTGAAAATTATTTAAATACATAAACAGATGAATACACAACTCTTTTCGCACCGGAGAGATAATCTATTTTGAATTATTGGATATTAATCATTGTATATGTAAGATGATATAATTGGGCAAAACAATGTGATGTTGTTAATTATTTTTTTTATCATTTAGGACACTATATTAAATATGCTAAAAATAATAAACCCTAACTCTTAAACCTCTACATATCAAATGTCCGAAAGTCTCAAACTCTCAAAAATCATAAAAATTTAAAAAACTTTAAAGGGTGTGTTTGGTTTAGGAAAAGTTTCATGGATAGGAAAATTAGATAGAAAATAGAATGGAGACTAAATCCGTCATGGAATCCATTTCATTTTTCACTTGTTTGTTTAACATAAAAAGTTTAAAGAAAAATGTCATTTTCTATTGTTATTAATCAAAATTTTCATGAAATTTTTCATCAAATTTTTTTTCATGAAATTTTTCATCTAAACTAAATAAATAATTTCTCTAACTTTTCACCTAATTTTCCTTTTCATGAAACTTTTCCTAAACCAAACAAAATCCTAAACTTTTATAAATTTAACACCAAAAACAGTAGAATTCTGAACACCTTAACGGAAAAAAAATAGCAAATGATATATCTTTGCTTGATCTCTTAAGCAACATCTGACGTGATTTATTATCTCTTTTTCACTTTTATTTGGAAAAAAAATAATACTTTCTCTATCCTTTTTTACATGTCACTTAATCAAATTTTTTTGTCCACTTTTACTTATCACTTAATAATTTTCAATGCGTATTTAATATCAACTACCTTAAAACGTCAAATATTAATCACTTCTTCAGTATAATCAATAAAATTTCCTTCCTCACCAATAATAATCTATCAATTTTATTTTTTACATGAATTTTTCCAAAAAAATACTGCTAACATTAACTTCATCTAATTTTATTTAAATTAATCTTAATATGTATTAGAGGAAAGAGAAAGTATTAGTTACTTAGTTAGAGTTTCGTTTTGTGGTCAGCCAACCGATGTTGAAATGGAGTGGGAGAGAGAGCTTGGGAATCAAAAAGTCTAATTATTGATGTTAAAAACAGCATCTTGGAAGAAAATAAAGTAACAACGACATGACACCAAACTCTGTTGCGTTGCGTAAATCAATCAATCAATTATTGGGCTTTGGTTGGTTGTAGCCCATATCTTCAATCAATCCTTCCTTCCGGCCTTTCGGCCCATTTGCCGAAGAAGAGAAGAAGAGGATGTCACACGGTGTCATGTACGTAGTTTGCAGAGTAACTAAGGCTCTGTTTGGTATAGCAGAAATTTGAGGGAGAGAAAATAAAAAAATACAATAACAAATGAATTTCTCATTATTAACTCTCTCTTTTTTTTATCTTATTTAGTTTAAAATGGTATAAATAATTGAATAAGTTATTAAAATACTCTTTAATTTAACTAAATTTTTTCCATCAATTTTTAATGAATCAAATATCACACTCTTTTTTTTATCATTTCCCTAAACCAAACAGAACCTCATGAAATTTTTCAATACATTTTATGATTATTTTTCTCCACCAAAAATCAACCTAAAGTGGACACACCATATTTGCTAACTGTATGTTTATGAGATATTCAACATATGTTATTCAAATAAATAAAATAAAAAATTATCAAAATAGATTTGTGATAAAACTTGACATATTAATATTAATTGTGTAACGTGCAACCTAATAAGAACGACATAATTATAATCTAAAAAATTAAATAAATAAGTGAAATAGAATATAGAGCATCTATATATATATATCTATATATATAACAGATAGAATGTCCGTACGATGCTCCCGGGCGGTTCGGTTTGGTCTGGCTTGGTTTGGTTCGATTTCAAATTTTAAAAAATTATTCGGTTTACAGTTTCATATTTTAAAAAGGGATGACTAGTAATTTGGTTCCATTTTTAATTTTTCTCGAACCGAACTGTCGGGACGACGGGTGCCTTTACTCGTATATCTATATATATAACAGAATAGGATTGGGAGCGTCGCGACGCTCCCGGTCGGTTCGGTTTGGTTTGCAACCGGCCGGTTCGGTTTGGTTCGTTAGAAATGTTAAAAAATTGTTCGGTTTGAAACGGGTCGGTTCGGTCCGGTCCGGTTTGAAATGTTAATGGTTTGGTTACGGTTTCAAATTTTAAAAAACCGATAATTAAAATTTTGATTTGGCTTTTAATTTTTCTTGAACCAAAGCGAACCCGTCGGGTCGAGGGGTACCTTTCCTTGTGTATATATAACACAATAGGATACGCCCGGGTTTCTGTCCATACCACTGTCCAGGGCGGTTCGGTTTGGTTCGATCCGGTTCGATTCGGTTTCAAATTTGAAAAAATTGTTCAGTTTATAATTTCATATTTTAAAAAAGAATGACTAATAATTTGATTTGATTTTTAATTTTTCTTGAACCGAACCGTCGGGACGACGGGTGCCTTTACTCGTAGTTTATAAATAGAGATAGGTTGTGAATAATGTGGTAATTAAGACGCTCCCGAGTTAGTTTGATTTGAATTGGATTTAGGGGGTGAGCGTGAGGCTTGTTCACGTAGTGCATGTGATAGTTAGTAGTAACAATTTACAGAGAAGCGTGTAGTGTAGCGACAACCGTACCACAAAAACAAAAGGGGGTCCCAACAAACGAAACAACGTAATATTATTACGTTCGTGAAGCACCAGCGCGCACACGTGCTTCATTTTGTTGGGCGGTGAGAATTCACATACCTTCTATTTATTATTTAGAGGTCGATTTACTTTTATATATAATATATATATATGTAAAATGTCACGACGCAGACTATTCATTATATATGCTTGTATTGAATTTTAATTTTTATAATAAATAAAATAGAAGAAAAAATATTAGAAGAAAAGAAATGAGCCCAGAACGTGGGTGGGGAGGGGCCAATCAATCATCTCTCTCCCACATGGCTCCTAATTTCCACTGACACACATCACATCACATCACATATATGCACCACTACTACTCGCTTGATCACTTTTTGCCCCCAACGACCGACCGCCATGTCTAATCCATACAAAATACACGTCATAAAAATATGAGAAAAACGGATATATCACGTCAGGGCAGACAAGATATGTATCCGAGCGGCTAAAATAATTTTATTTTGAATAATATTTAAGAATTCCAGAGTTTCATGATTTAAAGTTTCTACTATTTTAGGATTTGGGGTGTCTGGGGTTTATTTTTTTAATATTTTTAGGAATTTAGGATGTAAGATTTTAGATTTATGAAACGACGCTGTTTGGATGTGTTCAGAAAAACAAACAAAAACAATAAAAATATGAAAGTTTGAAACCCAAAAAATCTTTAAAATTCTAAAACAATAAAAATTCTAAAACTTAATAATATTAAATCTCGTAAAAATAATCTAAAACGACATCATTTCAACCGCTATGATATGTAACTTATATACCTTGACAGAATATATCTACTTAGCCCTAAAATTACTTATGCAGTCACACATTATTTTCACATTATATTATTTGGTCTAAGTAAGTTGTGAATGGTGGGCAATGGCGGATGCATGTAGGTTTGAGGGGGTCAAATGACTCCGCTCAAAAAAAAATTATCTATATTTATATGTTATTTTAGGTATAAAGTGCAAAAATGGTTAAAATAATCCTTTTAAAATGCAAAATGACTTCTCTAAAATTAAAAAATACAACCAATATACACATTTTAAATGATTATTTTAGATTTGACCCCTCTCAATATTTTTTCTGGATCCGTCCTTAATGGTGGGTGCACTTGTTCGTATTATCAACATTGTGAGATTAGAAATCGACGACATTTTCATATGTGGCAGAGAATTGTAGAATACGATGGAATCACTCATACCACATCGCATGTCGCTATTCATAGTCACCGTCCGATCGGTTATTAATTATGTGAAATAAATACATAATTAAATAAAAGTACAACAATCAATGGAGGCGGTTGATTTTTGGCAAGGGAAAAGAGCCAAGCTAAGTGTCCCCTGTATATTGCAAATTTTTTGGTGCACGGAGAGCACTCACCTAAATGAGTATTCTTAAGTCATTTTCATTAAAACAATACTTCTTCTCTCAAATAAATAGTAAAAAATCAGAAAAATTGAAAAATACATATATTATCTTAATTTATAAAAATTTAAATAAAAATTACTAAATAAATTTAATATTTTACATTAATGTTTATTTAATTTTAACAATATTCATTGGATGATATATTTATCATATGAGCCGATATGTACATAAGATGAGCTATTTTATTCATCGAATGATAAGTTCATTAGATTTAATAATATGTTCACTAGAGAAGCTGTTATGTTCAACAAATAAGTTGTTATGTTGATTAGATGATATGTTCATCATATGAGCTATTATGTTCTTCAAATTTGATAATATGTTCATCAGATGAGCTGTTATTTATCAGGTTTGATAATATGTTCATTAGATGATATGTTCATCAGCTGAGCTGTTATATTCATCAGATGAGCTGTTATGTTCATCGGATGAGATACTATATTTATCAGGTGATATGTTCATCAGATTTAACTATATGTTCATTAGATGAGCAATTAGGTTCATCATATGAGCTACTATGTTCATCAGGTGAGCTGTTATATTTATCAGATAAGTTGTTATGTTCATTAGGTGAGATATTATGTTCATCAGATGAGCAGTTATGTTCATCATATGAGCTATTATGTTCATCAGGTGAGCTATTATCTTCATCGGATGAGTTGTTATGTTCATCAGATGAGCAATTATGTTCATCACATGAGCTATTATGTTTATCAGGTGAGCTGTTATGTTCATTAGATAATATGTTCATCAGATGAGCTACTATGTTCATTAGATTTGATAATATGTTCATCAAATGAGCTATTATATTCTTCAGGTTTGATAATATGTTCATTACATGATATGATAATTAAATGATATATTCATTAGATGATATGTTCATCATATGATATGATATGTTCATGAGATGAGATGATATGTTCATCAGCTGAGCTGTCATGTTCATCAGACGAGATGTTATGTTCATCAAATGAGATGCTAAGTTCATCAGATGGCATATTCATCAAATGTGCTGCTATGTTCATTAGATAAGTTTGTATATTCATCAGTTGATATGTTCATCAAATGAGATGTTATTTTATCAAATTTGATAATATGTTCATTAGATGAGCTACTATGTTTATCATATTTGATAATACATTCATCAGATTAGCTATAAGTTCATTGGATGATATGTTCATTAAATGAGACGATATGTTCATCAGATTAGCTATAAGTTCACGACTCGACAAATAAGGATCGGAATGACGTTTGACTTTTCTTTTGACTTTTAGTCAAACAAGCCTCAGAGAAGAAAAAGTCAAAGTCAAATGCTCAATATACTAACTAAAAAAATAGCATTCCAAAATTTAAACTGTTCAAAGTTAACTCAAGATTCTGCCCAAATACATCGGAGCGACAACTAAAGGAGATGATAAAGTAATAAAATTAAATAACTACTAACTGGAAGGAACTGACTAAAGATTGGATGACACGTACCGAAGAGGCTCTTTGCTATCTAAATACCGTCGCTACTGAACGACTACTAATCTGAAAAGAAGATTTAAATATGGGGGTTGAGTTAAAAAAATCTGTGAGTAAACAACTTGCTACGTATTTGGCAAGCCGAATTAGGGATTTTTTTATTTTAATTAATATTATATTTATCACGTACGGCTCGGTCTCACTGTTTGTACTTTTATTGTGTACGTATGGGGGTTAATTATCATTTCGTTGGCACATATATTTCTTTTATATCATATCAAAATATCATATGTCAAATGTAAACATGAATGTGTGACAGACATGAACTGCGACGTAAGCCCTTTTTGGCTAGACAGTCGTCACTGCCAATCCGGATCATAAAATCAATCATATAACAGAACACGCTATCTTTTCGCATAAACAGAATATCGCAGACATGATGCAGCGTGTATGCACATGAATGAATGCTCAATATAATAATTTTATTTTTCCACGTGGGTATATATTATGTAAGTATTATACCTAATATGTTTTACTAACAATCATATATTTAATTTTACACAAAAAGAAATGCGTAGGAATTATTTAGTCACCTCTTTCGAGCGAATCCAACAATACTTAAGAAATTTGAACAGTAATAATACTTCATTATAACCTACAATTTTACATTCTACAAAGACGACAAACAAGCCTAAAATCTTATCGCTAACTCCTTAAAAAACAGATTTAATAGTCTAACTTTGAAAGATAACAACTTCATAACTAGATATAACTAGCTTACGATCTGTATATCGATAGAAAGCTTGTTTTAAGATAAATAATTTAGACATAAGAATCCTTAATTCGGATATTGTAAACTCAAGTTTCAGACCCTCGAAGTTGGATGATTGAGTTGTCAAATTCTAACAGACAAGTTTGAACCTATAACTTCGGAACACTATTTCTCTCTAACCAGGTAGAATTAGAAAACATACCCTATTTACCTAAAAATTACATTTCATGTAGAGTATGTATAAAGAAAGAATTACTTAGTTATGATATCAGATTAAGAAGATATTCACGTCCGAATCACTAGGCAGATTTGTCTAAACTGGCCAACAGCTTCATACTCTCACCTTTGAACCAATGTATCTCATTATTTTGTTTGAACTAGAATTTAAAACTTATATGATTAGAAAGATCATTTTACGTAAAATAACTTAGAATCAAGAAATACCCAAAACTTGACGAAAACTCAGTTTACAGTCACACAAAACTAGTTGATAAAAATTATATTTTTCCGTAATGCCGTAGCTTACCTCATCAACACCACCCATCATCTTATTGCAAATAAGCATGCTGGAATAAAAACACCTTCAGGGACAAGAATTGTATGCTACACGTACCCTTAACTTCCATGGATATCTCAATATGCATCGATTCCTTCACTCCGAATATTGTGTTGACTGATGCGTTTTGCATAGTTCTTCTTTATTTATATATTTTTTAAACTCTAATATATGCAAACTATTCATCAGATGAGACGATATGTTCATCAAATGAGATGGTGTGTTCATCCGATGAGCTGATATGTTCATCAGATGAGTTATTATGCTCATAAGATGAGAGATAAGTTCATCAAATAAGCTGCTATGTTCATCAGATAAGCTGTTATGTTCATCATATGATATGTTCATCAAATGAGCTACTATTTTCATCAGATTTGATAATAAATTCATGAAATGAGCTGCTATGTTCATCAGATTTGATAATATGTTCATCAGATTTGATAATATGTTCATGAGTTGAATAAATTATTTTTAATGAATATAAAAATATAAATTTGTGAATTGATTATTTTTATTTTTATTTGGACTTTTCTTTTAAAATAATTTTTTAAATTTTAATTTTTTTTTCATTTTTCATTTCTTATTTAAGGAATGATGGAGTGTATTAATGAAAATGACGTAAAACGACGTCGGTGCACCCATGAGTGATTGCCTACATATAACACCCAAAATTAAGTTGTTTTTTTGTGGTGACCTCTACATTTTTATAATGACACTCATACTCATTGCAGAGCAACTCAAACTACCCATTTACCTTCATTACTAAATAATTAAAAAATATTAAAAAAAATTAAAAATATTTTAAAATTTTAAATTTTATTAATTTAATTTTCTAATATTTATTTTTATTTTTTATATATTTGTAATTTGGGTTGTATGTTACAATTTGAGTCAATCCGAATTCAATTTATTCAACCCAAAGACCAACCCAACCCAGAAAATACAATTCAAAACCCAACCCAAATAAAATAGTTTAACCCAAATTCACTTTAATTGAGTTTATTTGGGTTAGATTTTGAGTCAACCAAAAATGCTTACACCCATAGATATGTAGTCACCGAGGAGCTCAAGCTGCCTCTATAAAGCCATTACACCACCATGATCAAAAGGCACATCCTTTTTGAGGATCAAGCCCGAGTCAGTTGAGCCAAATATGACGATGACAACACTTCATATTTCCACACTGCCATTAGAGATGAGCATTATCACGCCAGAATCAGCATTAAAAATAAGTGGATCTTTCATGAATGATGAGGAAGATACAGAGGAGGGTTATAAGACGCTTTTCAGACTTGCTAAAAGGAGACCATATCACTAATAGAATAGAAGCATACAACTTCCCCCTTGGTGGCCAGGGGCCGCACACCCCCTCCACTTTGATAGTATACGTCCATACTCACTGCGGGCCAGCTCACGCGCACCTCCAGTGTATCTAAGCGTTCCCCCCTTGGTGGCCAGGGGCCGCACACCCCCTCCACTTTGATAGTATACGTCCATACTCACTGCGGGCCAGCTCACGCGCACCTCCAGTGTATCTAAGCGTAAATGCGGTACCAACAGGGCTTGAACCCAGGACCTTGGTGTTGTTAGACAACACCCAATACCACTAGGCCAACACCTTGTTGGTGATGATGAGATTCTTGAAACCATAAAAGGTATGAATTTGAGAGGAGAGCCCGAAGCCCGGATGGCTTCAGAGGCCAATTCTACCTCAACGCCTGGAGTACAACCAAGGCAGCCCTAGTAGCATCCATGCATAACTTTTTCAAAGGTGAATGCCTCCTCCGCTGCGCAACCTACACTCTAATCACTCTCATCCTGAAGACAAAGCACCAAGCAAAGTTAGAGGATTTTTGCCCAATTAGTCTATGCAATCACTTCACCAAGATCATCTCAAAAATCATCACCACTACACTGTCCCCTATCCTTCCCATGATAATATTGCCGGAGCAATAAGATTTCATTTCGGGGAGGCTCATTCAAGAACACATTATGATGACCCGTAAGACGTTCCCGGACTTAGACAGAAAATGTCGCAATAGAAACATGATGATTAAAGTCGACTTAAGAAAGGCATATATATGACATGTTCTAGTGGATATTGAACATCCATTGTTAGCGCAAGATTGGATTCATAGAAACTTCCATTGACATCATATTCAGATTGATCGTAAATACACATTGTGACCGAAAGTGGCTGAAAATGAGACGGACAAAGCACACATTTTTCAGTCCTTTTTCAGCCAGTTTTGGGCAGATAATTATGAACTGGTTTTATTATTTTAAAATGACAAATGCGGGTCATAAATTAACTTGTAATTTTTTTGGCTAGTTTCTGACTAATTCCTTTTTAGCCACAAAACTGTTATTTTTTAGTAGTGTACAACACGCCATATGTTTTCGTGTTATGATCCACTAAATAGCGTCAACTGATGATAAATAAGAACTGCAAATCATAGTAAGAAAATATACGCATCCGGAATCAGATAAATTATCTGTATCGGAAGACGGAACAGAATGACGACTGAAATAAGATTAAGGGGACGAGTTTGTAAGGTTGCTTATTTTAACAGATTTTGGCGAAGTTGGAAGGTGTACTAGGCATCGAATCGATGACCAAGGTCTAATTAGATGAGGAATGACAAGCGATGATGAATATCATCATAATTCGAATATTAACGAAATGATGATTAGAAGGAAGATTAACAAAAAAATGATCGAAAAAGACCTTAAAAATTATTTAAATATGACATTGTTTTAGATGTAGCATATATTAAGGGACACTAATTTAATTTCCGTCATTGGATGCAGCCTAGACATTTCGATTTTTCCTTATCTTTGACGTGACAATAAACCATTTATTAATATTCTTATAAAAAAAATATCATGGATTTGATGTCTACAACAAGCTCTAGTAGCAAGAGTCATGCATGTGAAATAGGATGAAGCATCTACGCACGTGATGACATGGTGCTTCAGCAATTATTACCGACACTGCATAATTTTAGTTTGCTTCCGTCGATACCCTGACATATTCTCTTATATTTTTTTTTACATGTCACTTAATTAAATTTTTTATTCATTCTTATTTATCACTTCATAATTTTCAATGCGTATTTAATATCAACAACTATCTTAAAATGTTAAACATTAATCCCTCTTTTATCATAATCAATAAAAAATTCATTCATTATCATTAATAATATACCGATTTTATTTTTTGCACGATTTTTTTGAAAAAAACACCAGTCATCCAGTCATTAAATTTATTCGACCGTTAGCATTTACTTCAACTTAATCTATTTAAATTAATCTTAAATAATATGTATTAGAGGATGGAGGGAGTAAATCAAGCATGTCACATCCAAATCAACAGCCAAATTCGACAGACCATATTAATTTAATGTAATTCTTAATCTCTCGATCTATCTCAAAATTGGAACCTAAAATTGTCGTGTATGCGTGCTTAATATTATTCCTGGCTTTTGACCTCTCTCCCCAATAACCTAATTACCTTTCCAGATCATCCCCCTTTTTTTTATAGTACAATTATTCTACTGCACTGCACACTTGTTTCGTTTGTATTCTCTCTTTCCACTTGCTATCCTCTTTCTTGTCTTCCAACAATTTGTAAGGTTTTATCAGTCTCCTCTCAAATCAGTATTATAATCATTTATTTATTACTTATTTGATTTCCCACTTTCGGTGCACTATTTTCTATCTCCAATAAATATCACCATTTTTTTACTTCTATAAAAAAAGTATCGATTTTTGTGAAAGGAGAAGCCTATAGTTGTTTTTTTTTTGTTTTCCTTCAAATAAAAAAAATGATAAGTATATAATGGCGAAAGTGAGTGATAAAGTTTGAGATAGATTGTTGGGATGAAGAAAGAATCGCATGAGGATTGAGCAAAGAATCATACCCAAATGAACTAAGGTGGTTTCCTTAGCTTGAGTTAGATATATGTGATTAAGAAGGTATTGATCTAGTACTTAAGGGTGTTATCCAACAACTTTAAGATATATGTTCAAACTTTGGTAATACGTTTTGATACGCTGGAGGCGCGCGTTAGCTAGTTTCCGGAGTGAGTAAAGAACGTCACTATCAAAATAGAAAAGAAAAAAAATTAAATATATGTGTACTAGCAACTAGCTAATATGTCTTCTTAATTAATCTAACATTTCCTTTTCACTGCACACAAAAATAAGATGATGATAGGCAGAATCTCATCCTTTTCACTAATATATATTTCAAACTAATTAACAACATATTATATGTATTTTAGTTGGCCCTATGCTGTGCCCAAAACAAAATCTCATCCTCGTTTTTTAGTTTTGAAAATAATTTATATCTTTTGCAAATATGCAATAAAACACAATGTATTATTCAATAATTGATTGTTTTTAAAACATAATCAGGAATAACTAAATATCCCCTTTTAAAACACGTGTGCCTTGTTGGATATCAGTTGCGTACATTTTCCAGACCATATGGGTCATTTTTTAATTTCTTACTTCATTATAATTGCGTGGGAAAATATAAAAATAATATTTGATTTAATAATTTTTTTCATATTTTTTACCTAATTTTTATTCCCCAACTTTCCTTAAAACAAACATAACTTTTTTAACTTTCCATCTCATTTTTTTTTGTCTAACATTTTTTCTAAACTTGATGTTTACTATCACTATTCACAAGTACCAAAAAAAAAAAATCTAAAACACGGATCTTCTCTATATAGTCATATATTAAATTTTCAAATTCCGAACCTGATTTTATTATTATTATCTGAAAATAAATTATTTATAAATTTATAATTAAAACACAAAAGCACATATTGACACTCATCCTTAACAACAAATATTTCGAATTCACTCATTTACGAACTGACACAAAGCTCTTTGAATTGTTAGACAATCAAATCGGTACAATAAACACAAAAAAATTACACACGCATCTGATTTTATAACTTTGAGAATTAATAATGCAATTTGATAATTTTTGTTATCCCGTTTTTGCGGGTAGTTGGGTCAAATAATAATAATTGGTTGGCATCCTGATCATAATAATATCAAAATAAAAGGGAATGTGTAAATATTAAATAAAATGAATTTGGACAATACTTTTGATTTTAGCGAGAGATACATAAAAATATTATTAATAAATAAATAAATAAATGTAAAGAAAAGGATTCCCGAAATCAAACCATCGTCACTCTTCATGCTTTTTTGCAGAAGGGGAGAGGAGAGGAGAGAGAGATGAGTGCGAGATTTACCGGAGGCGGAAGAAGCGGTACATCATAGTATAGAGAGAGAAGCGTTGGATTTCGATTGACTAAGACTGAGAGAGAGAGAGAGAGAGAGAGAGAGAGAGAGAGAGAGAGAGATGCGGCTCCAGCGGATGAGTTTGGTGGTGGGAAACTCAACCGCCGTGGCTGAATCAGGCTACGGCGACGCTGCTTCTCCACTCCACGCCCAACACGAGGCCCCTGGTCGTACCGTCGTCGTCGGTGTCAGACTCGACTCCCAGAGCCGGGAATTACTTACTTGGGCTCTCGTCAAAGTCGCCCAGTCCGGCGATCGTGTAATTGCTCTTCATGTCATTCGCAATTCTGGCGCCGGTATGCCTTCACTTCACTACCCTCCTTTTTGTTATACCGAGGTTGTCGTTTTGAGATGTGTTTTTTGTTTTGTAGAGGGGACTTCGTTGCTGCTCTCACTTGTTAAGACGTTTGATTCCGTGCTGGCCGTGTATGAGGGCTTCTGCAATCTCAAACAGGTTTCATTTTGACCTTTTTTTTTTCTTTAGTTATTTACAAGGATTTATTTGCCGAAGTAAAGTTTGTTGAAATTCAGAGAAAGTGTTGTTTTCTCTTGTCAAATTCCATAGCCTGTGAGATCCACTGATGATTCATTACCAACTTTTCTGATCCAATCATGGTTTGAGAGACTGATTCTAAATATCTTGTGGATTTGTGTAGGTTGATTTGAAGTTGAAGGTTTGCAGAGGTGATTCTGTGAAGAAGTTGCTGGTCAAGGAAGCAAAAGCATATGCTGCCTCAAAGCTTATTCTGGGGATCTCCAGAACCCCTCACACTATTCGCTCTTCTGTGTCTGTTGCAAAGTATTGTGCGAGAAAACTAGCGCCTTTCTGCTGGGTTCTGGCTGTTGATAATGGAAAGATTGTCTTCATGAGAGAGGCAACAATTGATGCTCTGCTTGAAGCTGCAGATACCTCCCTCAGTAATGGTAAGTCTCTCATTTCTGAACTTTTGTGTTTTTGTATCAGTAAGGGTCAAAATTGAACCTAATGTATTCTGTGTTCTGTTTGTTATGGGTTATACAGGTGACAATCTCCGCAAGAAATTAGTCATACCTATGCATCAGACCGTCACCAAGAAGCTCAAGGGCCAGTGTGTTAATAATGGAAAAGAGCGTGTCTTGCATCAATGTAAAGCAGCTTGTGTAGATACATGCACGAACTGTGGACCGGAAGATACTGGAAAAGAAATGGTACCTAACGATGAGGCCATATCCAATTCATTGGCTCTGGTCCCCTTCCAAAGGCAATCTACATGTTCTGCCAAATTTGGGTGGTCATTCATTCGCAGAATGTTTGGGCTTGACTGGGCAACTCGCCCAAAATCTAACACAAACAATCTGCCTGGGGAACAATGGGCTTTGAAATTACCCAATCAACATTCTTTGGCCGCTATTTACCCAGATCAAAAGCAAAACAGGTCTGCTAAATGCAAAGAAAATGGTGCTATCATAGCTGTTGGAATTGATACTGGGCTAGCTCCTTTATCCCCATACCATGATTTGAATAACCTTCCAAAAGAGTTGGAGTGTCTTCCCGAGAAATATTCTTCGATGTGCAGGTTATTTTGCTTACAGGAGCTTTTGTCAGCTACATCTAGTTTTGTCCCAGGTAAGCTATTTCATATGCATCTTTATCGACATGCTTTGTACGCATATTTAACTCTTTTGTACCTTAGATTACTTTCTCTGTTGATTCCCAGAGAATATGGTTGGAAGAGGTGGTAGTAGTTGGGTCTATCGTGGGTGCCTAGCAGATGGTAAGGAACTGGCTGTGAAGGTTCTGAAGCCATCAGAAGATATCATTAAAGAGTTTGTATCGGAAATTGAGATAATTACTACTGTTAGTCACAAGAACATAGTCTCGTTATTTGGGTTTTGCTTGGATGCCAACTATTTACTTTTGGTCTATGATTATCTGCCGCGCGGAAGCCTGGAAGAAAATCTTCATGGTAGCTATCTCTTTCGACTTTCTTTTTTTTAATCAGATATTTTTGATTTTTTTATATGGATCTTAACACTACTATATAACAAACTAGGTGTAAAGAAGGACACAAGTACATTCCGATGGAACGAAAGGTACAAAGTGGCCTTAGGTGTGGCTGAGGCATTGGATTATCTACATAACGGAAGCAAAGAACCAGTGATTCATAGGGATGTGAAGTCCTCAAATATTCTCCTTTCAGACGATTTTGAGCCTCAGGTACTGTTGTGGAATACATTTTCTTTTTTCGTTTATTTTTAATTGTCAAATCGACCATACTCATTCTTATGAGTAATTTTATATTGCAGCTTTCTGATTTTGGACTCGCTCAGTGGGCATCTGCATCCTCATCTGACATAGTGTGCACAGATGTAGCGGGAACATTTGGGTTTGTAGCCCATCGTCACTCATTATCTAATATGAGCCTGATTTTATGGATGTTTATTAACAGCTTTATTTTTTTCGTATCCTTGCAGTTATTTGGCTCCTGAGTACTTCATGCATGGAAAGGTAACCAACAAAATCGATGTATATGCTTTTGGTGTTGTACTGCTTGAGCTCCTCTCTGGTCGAAAGCCAATAAGTGGTGATAATCCAAAAGGCCAAGAAAGTTTGGTTATATGGGTAAGTACCTTTACCTTGGCCGTTGGACAGTTAGTTTCACTTCCATGTGGCTATCTGTGTTTGATTATATTTCCTGTTTGTGTGCCTCTGTATTTTATAATCTATGTGTGAACTGTGAACTATAAGCATACAAAATATGCAGACTCCCTAGGAATGCTTATAAGTTTCACCCTCCTACACCAGGAGTTTGATAGTGCTTAATAATACATTGTAAACATACATGATATGCTTTAATGGGTTGGGGCTTATGGTGACTCTAGGCAAAGCCCATTTTGGAGGATGGCAAGCTATCTGACTTGTTAGATCCAAGTCTCAGCCTGGAAATTGATAGCCACGAGATCGAGAGAATGGCCTTAGCAGCTAGATTGTGCATCAGGCGCTCACCAAGATTAAGACCTCAAATGAGTATTGTAAGTTCGCCAAAACATCTTTCCTGTTTGATATGTTATGTAAACGCCATCTTATCTAATAAATGGAACATTTCATTTCTATCAGATTCTAAGGCTGCTCCAAGGCGATTCAGATGTGACTAACTGGGCAACGCAACAAGCTATCACACCAGAAGTACATGGGTGCATGGATGACGACCTGGTGGTTCCGTCAAACATCCAGTCTCATCTAAACCTTGCATTGCTTGACTTGGAAGATGATGATGCGCTTTCAGTCATTAGCACTGAGCAAAATGTGTCACTGGAGGATTATTTACAAGGTAGATGGAGTCGGCAATCTAGTTTTGACTAGTCATTCTTCACATAAAAAAAAGTGCATGCCCCAGTACGGCAGTACATTCTTGTTATTGTATAGTCTTTATTATTGCTCACCTCCTTTTCAATCTTGTTCGGTTATGGATGAGAGGTTATCACAACGCCCGCCCGCCCTCCTCCTCACCAGTAGGATCATGGACCGCCTTGTTTTCCACATTGAGTTGCTTTTTGTATTCCGGAAAACCACATTTGTTCAAAGCTTGTGATTTGATAGCAAAGTTAATAAAGTCTGGCTAGTTTCTGTTACTATCTTCATGAACTATATGTATATACTCGACACTTTTGGTGCTTTAAGACAGAGACCAGCTCGGTCAATGGAACAAAAATCTCATTGCTAGTTTATAAAAACTCATACTTGCCTGCGCTAAGTGAATAAATCTGAAGCTTGCCATCATAGGTGTTTTTATGAGTCTTCCTTCCTGTCCTACCCTCTTGCCATGGCACCAGGTCTGTCACTAGGCAAATTTTGGTGCAGCAGTCAACCAGATTCTTTATAACCTTATGGCACAATTTTCCTTGTGTCTGATCTAGCAACAGTTACAAGATGTAGCCAGCAGCTCCATCAAACATTTAAGCTGCCATGGAGTGGGCAAGAGGCCTCTCACTTTCATGCGACGTCCTGGTATCATTATCTACCACCACGTCCATGGTTCCATCGTTGTCAGCTGTGCCATTGCCACCAGCAGCTGCAGTGGGTGAATTGCTCTTCCCCATACCACTCGAACCAAGCCTAAAACCTAATAATCTTGAAAGTATGATGTATGCAAAGGTCATGCCCCAGAAAACAAACGGCAAACTAATGAGGACGAGACCTGCGACTGGGTACCATAATGTTGTTTCGGACTCCGGTTTCAACATGTACATATGCAAAAGTGTGCCTCCCACGACAAGGCAGGTGAAGAGAAAACAGGAGGTAATCCATACATAGAGCGTCCCTGTTCTTGGATCTGGCACAGGCATTACTATTTCTGAGAACGTAATTGAGATTCATCAACCATTTGTCATCAAGAATGCCTCATCCCAATCATTTCTCCGAATCCTAGTACTCATTCTGACGCAGGGGAGGAATATTGCAGAAAAGGACATTGTCAAAAGTTGTTTACGTAAATCATGGTTTGTGTCAAATACAAAGCTAGCTTGGCTTGGCAGGCTCCAAATTTGGTTTAAAGCCGATAACCCATCCTATCGTCCTCCAGGGAACATAAGTTGAGTTGGTCGGACCACAATATAACCACTCATCATAAGCAGCTAAGTTAAACCGAACCTTCTTTACTTGGACCTCCCACGTTCTTGTAAGTTGGTGTGCATAATTGAAATAAAACCCAAGGGAAGAAAACCTTGTCATTTAAAGAATTGAAAGATCAGTCGAGACGCTGTTGGAAGAATACAGAACAAGGGAAGAAAACGATTCCCGCTCCAGTATGGGTCTGAAGAGAAAGGGTACCAACAACAACTTTGTCGAGAACCAAATGACAATAAATCTTGATATGTATGATTCTCTCACGAAACACCAGATTGCGGGCGATGACCGTTGAAGATTGCTGTCCACGAGCAGAGGAACAAATAGAGAAATAGATGTCCTGATAGCCTTCAATAGAGAAATCTGTCAAAGAACATCACAAGTAGCATTTTCTATTGATCTATACTTAGCTTATGCGGATGAACGAGAAATAGTAGCTTAATTTTTACTCTTGAAAGACACAAGACAATCACAAATAAAAATGCAGTAGCTGGAGACAGATCGCCGAGTGATGGGACACAAGCCCCGGTCTGCCTCATAGAAGGCATGTAGAAAGAGTGAGGAAGTAAATGGATAAAGTAAAATTAGTCCGAGAGCAACCTTGAGATAGCACAAAACTTTGAGAGCTCTCATCAAGGGTTGAGCAAGAAATTGGATCAAATGTGAACAACATAAGCTATATCTAAGCGAGTGATAGTTAAGTACACTAGCTCTCCCATATATCTTCTATAAGATTCTTCAAGAGGATCACTCTGCATGACTCATAGCTTAAGATGAGAATCCGTAAGGACTGAGCTAGGTTGCATCCAGAGAGACTTGTGTCTTCAAGAATCTCAAGAGAATACTTCTTCTGACAAAAAAAAAATGATTGTTGTGAAATTGTATTGATTGTTGTGAGATAATTTATGCTTGTATATTCTGCTTATGATGATATGTTTACTGTGCTTAAATTGAATGATTGCTTTGTTGCATGACCGAACCCTAATGAAGTAGTGCGTTGTTGCATGAACTCTGGCGCTGATTTAATTCTAAGGGCGTGAGTCAATACTAATTAAACAAGTGCATATAAAGTAAACATATTCTAAATTTTGCATGTGCTAAATAACTTAGATTGAATTTCTTAATAAAGTATCTCAACTGCGTATGTCTTGTTGCTAGACTGATATCCTAACTAAAGCATGTTAGACATATGAGATTCATATCATTGACTTAAGAGTATGAGGAATTTAGATTAAAAGTAATTTTATATGACAAGTCACATGATTATGGATGATAAGTGCATTTATGGTTGCTGAATTCTACTCATAAATATGATTTCATCTCTAGCTTTGATGATCAACAATCTCACAAGTCAAACAACCTGAACTACATGCTTATTCCACTGACATATTTATTTCGTGTGCAGATCAGATTTTTCCAATCAAAATCCACCATAATATGAGTCTTTTTAATTGTCAAATTGTCTAGTTACTAAACATGCAAAAACTCAATTTTTGTGGTTTGACTCTAAACTTATTACTACCTAGTTAACACAGGTAAATAAATTTATTTGCATAAGACAGTCCAATGACGGTCTTATCAAATACGGATGTCAAAAACTTAAGTGACTTGAGCTATTCTCTTTACTAGCTTGCAATATATGTTCAGAGAACCGATGTGTAGAGTTTACAACAATTTGTAGAGAATTCACCTTATTCAAGCGAATTTTCAAAATATTACCAAATACAAACTCCAAAATCAAGACGAAAAACATTAAAGATCATATATAACTAGTTCCTGATGACGTTCTAGATGATGACTTTGAGCGATCTTAGCTCTGATACCATGAAACCAAACATAGGACTCTCAATTTAGGGAAATGAAGAGCTAAATAACATCTCTTTTCAGTTACAATTGAGAGATCAGTGTTCTAGAACAAGTAAAGAGCCCATAAATATGACTTGATCATCAACTAACTAAGAAGCTGCTCGAAGAATACAAAGGAAGTAAACAATGGCGCATAGGCAACGCCCGAACTCACTTCAAACTCAAAACGATAACTTATTGGGCAGACTTAAACTGTCGAACGGCAGCATTTCAGCCTTTCAAATCTTACTGCGTTACGCAGACCACCGTGTATGGTTCCAAAGAGGAATCCACCCTCCCACACTTGCTGAACAACGCCGCAACAACACTACGATCAACAGTAATCAAATCCGACACATATTGTAGTAATGCACTTCATAACAGCATATTCTGAAACATCCAAACAAAGTAGTATGTTCCAAAATTTAAGCGCGTACAGAGTTACAAAAGACCTTCCATTTCCATTTCCATTTCCATTTCCAAACAAAGTACGCAGGCAGGCAGCCCTTTTGCACTACCAATTATATGATATAACTATGGGTCCTGCATGTTTGCGGTAATGAATTGGAATCGGAAAGTGAAAAACTTGCTCAGCGAAGCTTCATTTGTCCGCTGCAAGGAAGTTCATACCCTGGGTACTGACAGTGGAACAGCTAGGAAATGGCAGCTTCAGTTGTTGGGAGTTCTGACACACTATGGTCGTCAGTACTCTGTGACGAAAGCATTTCAAAGCGCTTTCTATCGTTTGCTTTTCTTCTATTAGATTCAAGTATAATCATAAGAGCAGTAATATCGGCGGGGCTGACACCACCCACTCTGCTTGCTTGGCCAATTGTCTGTGGCCTAACCTGTCACATCACAAAAATTCAAGTCATAATAAGATACATCTAAACAGTTCACTTCACAAATAGTATGCAATAAAACACCAAGTATATCAATGCAAGGCTGTCGGATCACATAACAACATGCTTCATAGTTAAGATGACTAAATAGAAAATTCCTTGTAACTGGAGTCCATCAATGAGTCCTTTGGGCTGTGTTTGGTTTAGGGAAATTGGGAGGGAAAGGAAAACAGGAGGAATACCATATTTGGTTTACATGAAAAACATGGGAAAAAATTAGAAGAAAAATATTTGATTCAATTATGGAGCTGTTGAAATATTTCCTTCGCATTTTCCATAACTAACAAAAACAAAAAAGAGATTCCTTAAGGAAATCCATTTTTCCTCACATTTTCATTCTTTCCGTAAGCCAAACTGACACATCAGCAAGGTTTTTCTTCCAAATAAACTCTAAATGTAACAAACCTTCGAAAGTTTCTCTCTAGCTTCAACAGATAGCGTTGCCATGGCAGAATAATTTAAGTCCTCTGGAAGCTGTCTATGTTGTTGATGAACCATCTGGAGGAATATGGAAAAAGAAGAATTTATGATTCATGCCAGCTGCATAATCAGAGCATGTGCATGCAACTGCTCTAAAATAAGTTAGCAGCAGCAATTCTGACCTGCTGAAGTTGGCTTTGCTGACGCAAAATAAAACCCTCATATTTAATATCAATCTCCACACAGTCTTTCTCCATTCTAGACAGTAGTTCATTACCAAATCCGTGCTTATCAAGAACTTTGTACCCCACATGTGGCTTCTTCAGAAGACTTTCAAGAGTTGATGAGTCCTGTACTGGCTGATTAGACAGAAGAGTAACATTTGCTGCCAAATCACCTCCTGAATGCAAAACAGATAGCTCAATATTTGACTACTCCAATACCGTGGACAGAGGGTACGGTGCGCCAAAAGATATGTACACGTTTACATACACAAACCTGAAATCCTGACACTTTTTAGTCTCTTTTTTTCCTCTGAAATTCGATCCTGCTTTTCCTGGTACATAGTCCATCTTCTATCATC
>NQLW01000046.1:2331791-2355908 GCA_002312845.1 Kalanchoe fedtschenkoi | reverse complement strand
ATTTTCAAATATCGGTTTAAACAAATCCAGTGTTTTACCTAGTTAACATGCGGTAAGGCTCTCGAAGATCTTTTGTAACCAAATCATCTATTAAAGTGCCTATGTAACTGCTTTCCCTTTCAAGCACAATCATGGACTTCTTATCTGAATATCGGGCTGCATTGATTCCTGAAATGATACCCTGTGGACACAGATAGATGATGAAAAAGATGCAAAACCATTCTCCGACAATCCCTGATTGCACAAATGATGTAATAACAACAATAAGGCATATGATACAACAAATCAATTACCAAGAAACATTTTCAGGAAATGCATGAGGTTAAACTGCGCAGATTTCCTCAATAACAAGAAAGAAGATATGAAGAAACGAATGTCGGCACACTAGTTTCTCCAACTTCAGTCTCCACAAATACAAAGAGATTTCCATCATCTGAATTTAAGGAAAATCCGTTCCTAGGAACGAACCATATTTCTACTCCCTTTTGATTTTAATATTCGGTTAAAATGCTAAAAAAGGAATCAAATATCTGGAAAGGCGTCTATGTTAGAACCTGAGCTGCAGCTTCCTCATAGCCTGTAGTGCCATTTATTTGGCCAGAAAAGAATAGTCCATCAATTTTCTTTGTCATCAATGACCTTGTGCACTGAAAAGCAGGTAGGAAATCATATTCAACCGCATAAGCAGGTCTCAGCATTGCACAATTTTCAAGCCCAGGCAATGACCTCAAGAGCGGTAGCTGGAGTCTCTCAGGCAAACCAGTAGAGAAACCCTGAAATGTACAAAATTTTACAGTAGTATAAGGGTGATTATTATCTACATCTGTTCTGAAAATTTACCAATTTCACCAAAAACACAGTTATTCAAAAGGCAAAAATTTGAAAGGCATTTAGCTCAGATCAATGACATTTTTTGGGCAAATTAGAAAATACCTGAACATAGAGCTCTGGCACATTTCGACCCTCTGGTTCAAGAAAAATTTGATGGGACTCTTTATCTTGAAACCTCACAATCTGGAGATATAAGAAATGATCTATTTATTTGATAAGCGAGAAATCCACCAAAATATCCTATATTCAGAAAAATTAGCACAGAAGAAAAGAAACCGTGCTGATAACCAAAGAAACATCTAAACACATACCGGTTATTTCAGTTTAAGAAGAGTGAGAACTCTAGGTAAATTTGTGTAGTTTCAATCACCATCAAGTAGGTCTCATCCTCAATAATAATTTTATTACGTATAAATAATAAAAAAACTAGCAAATTACCTTATCTTCAATTGAAGGGCAGTACCTAGGTCCCTTCGCTTCTACCCAACCTCCATAAGTAGGAGTTTCATGCAAGTTGTCTTTAATGAGCTGGTGTGTATTCTTTGTGGTTCGTGTCAAATAGCAGCACATTTGTTCCCTCTCAATATGAAGATCAGGATCAAAGGAGAACCAGCTAACCTGTTTACATCAATTGAGGATCACCGATTAAGAGTCAGAAGACCTAGGTACTCAGTACTGGCCAAATGAGTGCCCAAATCTCTTAACTGATAAATAGAACAGTCATACTAAAACATAATCACAAAGCAAATTATACTTTCATCAAGAGCTAAGAAGCACTAGGAGCAGCCCCATGGTCGAAATAAAAGTAATCTCCGATGGTTTTAAACGCTGAATTGAAGCAAGTCAACATGTGTAAAGCTCTAACGGGATGATGGATCACTACGTTAATCTTGGATACTGTAATACAAAACTAGCAAAGCTACACAATAGATTACATGGAAGAACCTCTTCATCTCCATGTTGAGGTTCTAAATCGGAGTAGTTCACAGTACGACGGTCCACCCGAGCAGGAGTTCCAGTTTTTAGCCGATCAGTTTCGAATCCAAGGCGCTGTAAGTTCTCAGTCAGTCCAAGTGAAGCTGACTCACCAGCTCTACCTGCAGGCATGGAGGTTCTGCCAACCCATATTTTTCCACTCATAAATGTCCCTGTTGTCAGAATGACGGATGGGGCATAAAAGCTCATCCCAAAAAACGTTTGTACACCTTCTATGTTGTCATTTTTACCAAGTAGAACATCTGTCACCATGGCTTCCCTGATGAAAAGGTTGGGAGTGCTGCATGTGGGGGGTTGATAATAAACATTAGCCGTAAATCAAAGTATGAATTTGAAAGACACTTTGAGTTTACAAGTCTTCTCTTCCTCTTCTTGTTTATCTTAAAGAATGGACTTTACAGCTTGTCTTTACCAACCAACATCATACATTTAGGGGTACCATGATCTTCATTATAGATGATTATGTGGACAAAAAGAAATATACACAATTTTTTAATAGAAAAAGGCAGAGTACATAATCAACTCAAATATAAAGTCTACACCAAAATTGATCACTCTGTTGTTTCTATTAAATAAATGTAGAGAAAGAAAAAATTGCTATAAGAATACTTGTCCACACAACTTACTTCTCCACAACTTTTTTCATTTCTAGAGCATATTCTCTCTTATCAGTTTGTGCTCTCAACGCTCTGACTGCAGGACCTCTAGAAGAGTTCAGAACACGCTTCTGTAAGTAGCACCTGGTCGATTGGTGCAACAGTAAGAGAACCAAATAACTTTCACAACAGTAGTACATGATATATTTTCAGAACGATATGCTTTTTAAGTCAATCTATTGCAATATCTTTTCGTTGACGGAAGTTCATAAATCATATGTCAAGAGAAAGAACATGATGGATGAGAATTCTGGTACACAACCACTAATGACACAGGTGTTCAAGAAAGATATCAGTATTTATCCATAAGATAAAGACAGTAGGAATATTACATTCACTTTTGAATGGGTGTCTATGATGAACTGCAAAATCCTGCACAGGTCACAGCATAGAATGGGAGAGATAGTCCCGAATTCATACCTATCGGCTATCTTTCCTATTTCACCACCAAGTGCATCTACCTCATGTACAAGTTGAGACTTTGCAGGTCCACCCACTGCAGGATTGCATGGCTGTAACATATTACTTTATGTTACATAATATATCTAAAACCTTCAAGAAATAGAACTCAATGGACAGAACATTCATAATTAAGGTTGTTTAGTTTCTGCTTGTAGTGTCTCTGCGAATAAAGAATTTTACCTAAAGTCCATAGTATTGTCTAATAAGTCGGGCTGAGAAGAGTTACCTGCCATGCAATTCTGTCGATGTTAAGTGTGAGAAGAAGAGTTTTAGCCCCTAATCGAGCTGATGCTAGGGCAGCTTCACATCCAGCATGTCCTCCTCCGACCACAATTACATCATACCTCTCATCATCTGGTCCAATGTTAAGTTTCGAGAAAGTAAGTCAATTTACAACATTCACAACTTTACATGTTTGTAAGGATTAAGTTATTCCTACCCCAAACCAACTGCAGCATGCACAAGTAGCATTGGCATCAACCACGAAGTGCAACGGAAAGATTTGGGATGTAGTATCTCATTTCTAGCCAATCTATGGATAACTGTAATTTTTTTTCCTATATATAAAAAAAATTGGTTTGTGGGAAATGAACTCAGTTAGTGAAGGGGTAGCGAAATTATGATTGCCCCCTGAACAGGATCTCCACTCTTCAGAGTTTTTCTGCACTAACTACATCCATAACCATCTCTGAACTGAACTACAGCCAGACCGACATAGACGCACAAAAATGCAGCACAAGGCTAATCGCTTGAACTAAAAATTAAGGAATTCAAAATTTTACAGACAAGCTGTTCGATAAAAAGCCTGAGAAAAATGCGCATATTACTAGAGTAAAAGGCAATACCTTTAGAGCTGTGAGCGAACACAGAGAAGGGCCGAGTGGAAGCGGAGAAGAATAGTGTGGAGCGACGATGAAATCTGCGGCGAAAGGAGACGTTTACGCAGGGGCGAGGCCGAAGAACCGTGGAATAACTAGAAAGGGAGGGGAGAGTAGAATAGGGCGATGAAAATTGACGGGAAAAGCGGCAGAGATGGGAACTGAAAGCCGCCATTGATGCCGAAAGTCATCACATTGGTGGTTGGTGGAGAAGAAGATGAAGAAGAAGATACATTGAATCGAATACCGCTAATTCGAATTATCCTTCTTTCAAGACACAATTTGAAATTAGTTGCAAAAAGGACATGAAAATGTAATAATACATTCCCAAAGAAGTGGCATTCGTTGCGGGTCGGGCCAGCGGAATTATATGGTGCGGGGGGAAATGGCCAAGCCCAAGCTGCACTTGGTTTTGTTCATGGCAATTTTATTAATAAATTTGCATAGTTTTCTCACCTCATACAAATGACATGCATTGACCAGAAAATGTTCAAGGCTTGATGTTTTGCAATTCCAGGTTGCGGAATATGATAGATAAATCTATGACATTATAGATTGGATAACAAAACTGAACTAATGGTTGCCACACTTTCCGTTTGACAATGAACTGTTGTTTCCGTCAACAACCGCAGGTGAGACTGTTGACATCGAACAATCTCACACCCACATTTTCACTTTTCCAATTTCAGTTTAAGTGCATCATCACAGTTACGTCAGCTTGATTGTACTTTGTTTCCATGGAAACATCAAATGTATTTGTAGAGGTGGAGTTCTTGCTACATACATTAAATCAATGGTCAAATTATCAAAATTTAGAATTCTCAGCATGTATGCTCTTGCGCTCAATTAATTTTACATCCATTCTCACCAATGATTCTCTCAATGAGAGATTATATCCAACTAAGACTAAATTGCACATGATCTTGCTATTTGGATCACATTAGTTAAAAAAGAAGTGTCTTTCGAACGAGTTTCAGAAATCATTTATCTGCAAAGGACATGTGAAATTTCCAAAAAAAAAAAGTAAATGTGAGGTAGTAGAACTCATGAATTTTGTGTTTCAAATTTTGACCAACCTACAACAATAAAAAGAGTCAATGGAGAGTTTACATCACATTCATTTGCTTGATTGGACAACTTAAGGCTCAAATTCCAAAACTTACTTCTAGATGAGAGCAATGCAAGACCAAGGAGTAACACAATCAGGAGGACACAACACATCAGTTTGTCATGTGTTTTCATTCTAATTTTGAGTATATTCTATTAAAACCAATTGTTAGATGTCTTACTCGGCATTCTAAGATAGAAGGTCTTTCAACACTGATTGCAAAAGAAACACATGCCAATACCTTAAAAATCTATATATAATACTCCATGACATCTCAATGTATTGGCACCACCTCATGGTCATAGAGTGCCTAGGAGGGGAATTCCACTGAAAAATGTTCACATTTTAAAAGATTTGGTCACACCTTACATGATTGTTTACAACTTCATGCATAGAAGTTGAAAGATGTTCGAGTGAGGTGTGCGGCCGCCTCCCACCCTCATGTTGATGTTGGTACTTCTTTTCTTTTTGATATGATGCTAGTTCTTCCAGCACTAGTTTATCCGATGTTGCTTCAGGTGCCCTTCAATCATCAATGGCGAGTATTACTCATTTATGGATTTTAGATGTAGGGGCATCTTTTTACATGACTTCTGATAGTTATATTCTTAGTTTGCCAAGGGTAGCCTACACTGGATACTACACGCATTCGAATGGCAGATGGTACATAGTGTTTAGTTACTCATAAAGGTTATTTGTCCATCTCTCAATTTTTAGTTCAGGATGTGTCGTTCATGCCTCAACTAACTATGAATTCATGTAAGTTGAATAACTCATTAATTTAAATTATTTAGTTTGAAAAATGAATCTTCATTTCTCCATAAATATCATACTAAAGCAATGATTGGTCTTGGCCATTGCCATAGGAGTTCTCGGAGCCTCCATATTTTGCAGCATCTCTGGCTTCCATCCTAGAATGCTCTCACAATCACCTCCTCCACTTTTATTGCTCTAATTTTTTGTACATAATGGAATCATCTAGATCACTATTAAGTAATGATTTTTTTACTTATACTTAAATATATTAATTTTTAACCATTTAGGGGTTTAAATGGTTTTGTTGAGTGTTCATATTTTTAAGTTACTTAGGTCCTAAAGTTGAAATCTAGCAAAAAAAATGGTGTAGAAGCGAGTGAAAACAAAGTGAAATGGAGGTCGCACATGTATTGTTCGTGCTGAGCTGTTAAAAGAGTTGTGCACATGACCAACTCACACCACGCAGAGAATCATCAATATTCTAATGTCTTGTGACACTCACCAATTAGCTTTCAGGGGTCATAACGTTGCATATGATATTTAATGTTATTGAATCAAATTATGTTGAAAAACATAAATATAGATGATGAGCATGGGGTGAAACCCACTAAGGAGAAGTGCTCATGTGTCATTGATCTCCTTGCTCGTGCTGGATGTCTGCATAAAGCATATGAGTAAATTTACAAAATGGTGTATGAACACGATGTAGTTTTCCGGAAATCTACTAGCTGCTTGCAAGACAAATGGAAATAAGGAGATTGGAAAATGAGCTGTTGAAAATATTCAGAAACTAGATTCTTCTAACTCCACAGCTTGTGCCTTACTATCTCATATATATGCCTCTAAAGGGAAATGAGAAGATGTTGTCAGACTGAGTAGGTCAATGAAAAAAACAGGTGTCATGAAAGTTCTAGGATGAAGCTGGATTAAAATTCAGAATAAGACTCATATATTCATGACAATGTACGACACACTTCACTTAGAAGGAGAAGATATGTAAGATTTTAGTGAGTTATGGTCACGGGCTTTGTACGATGACAATGACTCTCATCAAATACAAGAATATTGACATTGTTGGGGCTATTTTACATCCATGCACTGGCAAACCTAGTGTCTCTGGCGGGGTGACATAATGCTAGGTGTGACATAGGTGCCACATGACATTAAATATATCTCTTGAATGTGAATTTTGAGGTGACCAAAGTCACAGAAAGTTTAATTCACGAAAATTGAATAAAAACGGAAACCAAGTGACATCCCGTGAATAGGTGATGGTGGCAAAAGGGTTTGGAAGGAGCTCAAAGATCTCTAGAAGGATCCTCCAACGTCTTTAAATGTTGGTTTTAGATTGTTACGATAATAATGATGTGAGATTTATTGGTTCGGTTTTGTGCTGAGTTGTAAATTTTGATTTTTAAATAATGAGTTGGATTTATATTATCTTGAATCAGTCTTTTTTTTTTAAAAAAAAAATTATGCTGGAAAGAATACAAAATTTATTATAACTTTTGTTTTTCAACAAAGTCATATTTGGACTCAAAAGTGATACCATTGCAAAAGAATCTCTCTACCAAGAAGGTTTTCTAGTGTACCTAGGATTACTTCCTTTGACTTTCAAGTATCATGAAGACAATTTCCAGATCCGTTTAAAGATATGTTTAAGGCTGAATATCAATAAATAAATTAAGATTATTAAGAAGCTTCCTTTGAGGACTCGTATTCTTAATTCAACTATAATTTTTAATTTTTTACTAATTTTAATACATAACATGATCATGGGCCACCTCTCACGTATCAATAGCCTCATTATGGGGTGCTAGAGGGCCACATCCCCTCCACGCCTTATCATTTCAGACATACTTGTTGTTAGTTATTCTAAAATATTTAAGACTTAGTTCTGTTATATAAATAGGGGACTTGGTCTTAGATTTGTGTGTGCTCTCTTAGACCACTTATCTCTCATATTCTCCTCGAGTATTATCTTTGTTTTCATAATTTACCTCTCTCAACTTACAGAATGACAATATCGGTGAAGCTCTTTCCTCGCAGAAAGCCAGAAAAGGGTTGCAATGGTAGTTTTTTCCTTATTCTTCTTATGTGTTTCTCATGGCCATGAGTTGCTAATAATTGTTTGCACGGTTCAGGTTATTTAACTTATGAAAACATGTTATGAGGATGCATGTAATCATAGTTCATGTCATGCATGAGTATTTTTGTGTCAACTTTCAATTAACGTTTGTTTTGCATCATAGCCTGATAATTGATATTTTATTGCATTCATTCTACCGCTTAATTAGTCGTGAAGACCAGATCCAATATCAACTAAGCAAGTAATGACATAGTGTTAGTTTAGATCCATGTTAAATAAACATAGTAAGATATTTAATAACTCATATGATAAGAATATAAATTAGGATTACGGGGTTGAGTAGTGTGTGCATGATAGTTAGGATAAAGTGAAACCTGGACTATCTAATCTTTTAAAAAGAACACCCACAATTTGGGTTAAATTTTTTAATATATATTAACTAGGACTATAACACTTGGACAAGCCAACTCCTTATGTTTGACGTGGTCTTACCAACCAGTTTCAAATTTTGTTTAGCTCCCGTATCTGACTACTCTCGCATTCCAACAGGAGGTGTAAAAATACTGATGAAAAAACAAAAATAAAACCAACCTATGAACATAAACCCTTGATTGATGAGCATGTGCATTAGACTGATGAACATGTGCAATAGACTAATGAGCATATGAAAACTTAACTAATATACAAATTCACTCAACTGAACAAACAAGAAAGATATGTAGACTCATGCTATGAATACACTCAAGCGATGAACACGAGCTCTAAATATTGGATATGCTTTTAAATGATGAACTTATGCTTTCAACCGATGAACATATGCATTCATCTGATGATCATATGCACATATCTACTTAACATGTGCACTAACATGCTAAATATATAATTAAATCATGTAATTTAAAAAATACACACTCTATATATGAGTAACTTAAAACAATCTCTTAGCTGATTAAACCATATGCAAGAAAAAAGACATACACTCAACTGATGAATATAGATATCAAACTGATGAATATAGATATCAAACTGATGAACATACCTACTCAAAAGAAAAATATATGCACCCGAACTAATAACAAAAGTTTTAAAAACTACCTCTCCCAACAAGAATGAAATTTTGCTCCAAAATCACATCCTTTTGAAAATGATCGAACATGTTTACAAATCCATATTTATTTCTGAAAGATATAATCTCTCCTTTGAATATTTCGTAATATGTGAATTGCATAATCTGAGTTTTCTTATTAGAAAATCATTTTCAATTGTTGCAGTAGATTCATAAGTCATTATAACCGCAAGTTCCTTGCCCCCATATATTTCATAAAAAGATTAAAAAGCAACATAAAGAGTTTTATCCTTTCATTGATCATAAATCCAGATCAAACCATGACATTGTTAAAATAGTGATTCATCCCAACAGATAGTCAACAAATCATATCATATTTATTTGTCTGATATGCAGTGTCATATATAAAAAAATTACGAAAGAGATGATAATTCTTTTATGCTTTTATCCCTCCAAAAAGAAACCACACAGATAACCCTCTTCGTCTAAGTCAAAGTAAAATAAAAGTCTCAATAAAAAAAATGGCATCAGAACCGTTAAACGAGGAATAAGGTTTAGCCAAAGCATTATATGCATTAATGTCAATAAATTCAATTCTATGGGATCCACCATACAGACTCATCAAAAACCTCAAAGCATCTAACAATTTTATTCCACGCTTTCTAAATGATCGCTAAAGCACATTTAATTTTTCCTTAATATTTCTATATGATCTCATTAAATGTCTTTTTATGCACTTAAAAAATTGAACAAAAATTGAATAATCTGATCTTGCATAATGTCCATCCCTATCAATTGAAACTTGAATAAAAACTAAACAATCTGATCTTATGACACCTGTACAATAGCTTCTAACATATTTTTTGAATTATTTTTACCCTGATCTTTTGAACAGACAAACTATGTCATAAATAATTTTTTTTGCCATATTGATACCATTATTTTCCTTTCCTAACATGAAATCCAACCCTTCGACCATAATCATCATATAACGCATAAGCAACTTCATCGGACTCAACAATCAAACCTATTAATTTTGAAGTTTCAGTTTCAAATAAATTCTACATCTCATTTTAATTATTTTTATCATTACTCCCTCCTAAAAATTTAAACAAACAAAATTATTAAAAAAAAGTGCTAAACTAATCAACTTATAATTAAAAAAATAACTTCACGTTTTAAAGAATACATCTATTAAAAACGTAGCAGTAAACAGATTGATAGTAAAAGCATCTCATAAACATGGGGGTTCATCTGACGAGCATGGCAACCCATGTGATTAATATTGTTACACATCTCATGAACATACAACTCATCCAATAACCTCATATTACTATCAACTTATGAATATGTCCTAAAAAATTCATCATATAAATTGTGTGTTTAGAAAACTCACATCCATTATTCACAAAAAGTAAGCTACACATAGGCATACATCTAATAAGCAAAACTATTCATCTATTAAACATAACTATGCATCTTATGAACATACTAATGCATTTGACAATTATGCATATGCATCTCATGCATATCTTTAATGATGAACATAGAATTGCAGTGGATGGACATACCTTCATGCAATGTTCAACATAGTTAGCTACATATTTGATAGACATACAAACTTATCTAGGGGTGAGCATTCGGCTAAAACCGAACCGAATCATTAATTCGGTTAACCGACCGAACTAACCGAATCTTAAAAATGCTAACCGATAACCAAACCGAATTACACGGTTAACCGATAATTCGGTTAAATCGGTTATCGGTTAATTATTAAATTAACCGAACTCTGACCGAATTAACCGAAAATATTTCTACAGGAGAAGCCCATCAGTGATTCACCAAAGTTAAGGCTTTCACTGGACAAGCGAAAAGCTTAAGCCTGCACTGAAGTTTGCTTAAACTAAAATGTCTATATATAAGCTCGGAAATTAGGATGAAACAAAATTTAAGAGATATGAGATATATAAGCTTAAACAAAATTTTGCTTCACCCGTATCGCCACTCCCCCACCGTCCTCATCAGCCCAAACGCAATCGCAAGCTTCTCGCTGTGCCCCAGCAGCAGCTCCTTCACCTCGTCCCCAACGTCATGCAGCGCATACTCGAACTCAGGCACGTACCCCGTCGCCTTCATCTTCTTCCCCAACTCACCCAACTTCTCCAGTATTGAAGGTAGGTCGGGGTGAAGCCTGTCACATGACCGGAACTCATGAACCACCTTCCCAACCTCAATCCAACTGCATCCGGGCTGCTTCACTACCGCACTCTCTTTCTTCAATTGTCTGACCCTCGACACCTGGTCCCATCTGTTCACCGACGCATAGACATTCGCAAGCTGCCCGCTGCATTAGCAGGATCAACACAGCGGAGGTTCTGGGACGCGATTCAAATGAAGGTGCGGTGATTGGCGTCGAGCTGCCCTGCTACTCGGTGTTTCAGACGCTAGTCACGTCCATTAAGTCCGATACCAGCGGAATCATGATGTTCGGCGGTCTTGAAATCAACAGTCACAATAGGCCGCAAGATAGATTGGTGGAGTGGTTCTTCCACCCCGTCATTGTCCTGAAAGAACAAATTCGAGTCCTGAAATTGGACGAGGGCGAGGTGAAGTTCCTGGAGAAACTCATTCTGTGTCCTCCATCATTGGAGAATTGCTGATCAACTGATGAACCTGCTTGCCCAACGACAGAGATAGAGCCGATAAGTTACTAATCCCCAGCAAGACGCTGCAAAAGCTCGCCCCGTTCGGCCTCACACCCAACTCAACCATTAGTCCATTACCCTAAATAGCTTCAATGCATCGCTCGCTTCACAATTCTCAACTCAGTAGCTTATGTAGGCAAAAATCAAGAAAGCTGCAGTGGTGAGGCAAGAGCTGCAGAATTGGGAAGATCAGAAGCATCCTTTTTAAAGTCCCCACCTTCAACTTGGTGCAGCACCTCCAGATGCCAAGTTACCAACAACAACAAGTCATTTCCAGGTCTGGTGCAGCTAAGGCTTAAAGTTAAAGATCAGCTAGGCAAAGCAACGCCAAGGGTTCAGTATGGATGTCCATGTGACCATATCCCACATTCACCAGTATGCAGTGTAATATGATAGAAACTCACTATAAATAAACAAGTCATGAATTATTGTAACCAAATTAACATTTGACTACAAATGTGTTTAACTCAGACTAAGTTGTATATTTCATCCTGTTGATGAATGATGCTTAGACTTGTGTTAATAATTTTTTTTTTGCCTGTTAATTCGGTTAACTGAATTAACCGAAATCAAAACTTTTCTTCCATTAACCGAACCGAATTGGTTAAATTTTATTCGGTTTTAGACCGAATTAACCGATTTACTGAATTAACCGAACCGAATTAATTCGGTTAAGTTATATCGGTTCGGTGAATCGGTTTTCACCGAACAATGCTCTCCCCTAAACTTATCTGATAAAAAATAAATTAATTCAATAAACTCAAATCTAAAGCTTCACATACCACTGACAAAATATACACTTCATCAACTTGTTCTTCAATCACTTTCAGGCATAATACATCAGCTATCAAAAATAAAAGCTGACGAAAACCTAAAAAAGGATGAAAATCAATCAAACACACTCAATCAAACACAACAAAATACACAGAAATAACTTAAACAAATCAAATAAAATCTTGATTCAAATAAAAAACGTGATCAATATGGAAACTACTGCAACAAAAACCAATTACTTGATCAAAGTGGAACTTGATTTTAAAAAACTAAATTTTTCTTGTTTGCCTGAATAACACTTAAAAGGAAGGCGTTTTCGTGCGAGTGCATCAAGAATTTATATATTTCTATTTTTTATAGGAGCGCATGTAGTACAAGGACTACGGAACAACGTACAACTTCTATAAGGGAAGAGGAAGACTTCAAAAAAACGAAGAGAGAATGCCCACAAATATTAGCCTGTGGTGCCGCCAAGAAAATTGACACTATTTAACACAAAGCAAGAGTGCATGTCAACTCGACTGTCATACTTTGGACAAAGATTTCTATCTTGACTGGCTTGGTCCATATCAATAAGTGGCGGTGCCGCTAACCGACATTGGGGCACAATCTTCGCCCAATTCCAATTCAAAATACTTTTTAATCATAGTATAAAAAGAAATTTTTTAATTTTTATATTCTTAATTTAGTACAAGTTTCAATTTTGTGCCCCAAATTTTAATTTTTATAATCTAATTCCAATCCAAAATATCTCAATATAACTTAGTACACTTCATAATCCCTTAAAATAAATAAAAAATATTAAAAGCAAAAAAAAAACAAAATTATAATGTCAAACTTAAAAATTAAATCTCAATACTCAGAAATTAAATCTCAACAAAAAAATTAACTTAACGTCTGAATTTCAGTTGTTAATTATTATTATCATATCAACAAACAAAAGCACAATTCTCACATATCATCAACCACAGCAGTAAGTGACCCCAAAAAAAAGACAAAGCAACACGGCCATTGCCCCTACTTCCTGAGACGAGGAGCACACCGTCGGTACCTCGCTGCTTATCTACCTCCTCAGTGCAGTCAGATCAAGGGATAGATGTTTTTCACGGTGCTGCGGCTGAACTTATACCATCTCATCAACTTATCTTTATTTTTTTATTAAATATAAATTACAATGCACACATTTGACATTCAAACTTTGGTCATGATCCACTTACCTGTATCATCATACAAACTATATATGCATATATCCGCGCCGCGCCTGCAGTATTGTGATGGTGGATTTGCAGCAGTGTTCATCTCATCATCAGCCACTCATGTGTATGGGAATATAGTATAACTCGTCCCACTTGCGAATATATATATATATATATGAATGAGAAACAAGTTCTTGGGAAAAACCATGCGTCAAAACATGTTTCAAAAGTTATATCAGATATGACAAACAGGAGTTGCAAAGTGACATCTGCTGCATTATTCATGCATAAAAGTAGAATTGTCTCAACATTCTGGGAGTTTAAAACAATGATGGAGCCTAAAAATGTACACACAAATCACTATTCCATCTTTAGAAATTGGAATCTTCTATGTACTTTTCTTGATGAAATCAAGAAAACAGTCTCAGACGCGTTGTGATTGGCTGGCGACATAGAGGGCAGTGCGATAGAGTTGGACCGCATTCCTTGCAGGTCTTGAGACAGTAAAGAAAAATACGGGTCAGACGAAATTCGGGCGGATACTTTCTTTGAATCAAAATTTGCATACTTACTGTATGACCGCATCCGAAAGCCATGTCCTTGGGATTTGTGGAGCATATTGGACATACCTAGATGGTTAATTTACTCAGTTCCATAGATATCACTCAATAAAAATTGATAATGAAGCAGGGAAGTTACCTGTTCTTGCGGAGTTGCTGGAGCAAAGCTGGCATGTCCTGCCCTGTTAGAAAAGCTTTTCATTTTCGAGGGTTTTGAGTTGTCATGCTGGATAACCCGAGGGGGAGGAGGAAGTGGTTTCGGACGAACACCTCCCATCAAGTCTAGTCTGCATTGGGAGTTTGCAGCAGCCCGAAATATGAACTAATTAATTTATAGCATCAGGAGACAGAATGCTACTATATGTAGTTTTTCCATTACTTTGAGATGTGTAGACTCTGTGTGGCTCTGTACTGGAAAGGGATTTCCATAAGGGCCGCTAATGCAAAAGCAGCTTCTTTCTTCTGTTCATCCTTGTTTTCAGACATTATTTTCGAGAAATTTACAAACTGCACAATGATGATTCAACAAAGGAGTCATCCTGTTAGACCGTGTTCCATAAAATACGCGGAAATATATTTATATATATTTTTTTTAAAAAAACCCTCAATGGCCAAAAGTTACCTGAAAATTGTCGAAGACACGGTGAGGAATGAGGTCGTCGAATTGCTTCATTGCATCCCACGGTCCATCCCCCACACCAACCAGAATTATTGACAGAGGGTACTGACTGTAAGCATATTTTCGATGCACCATCACTAATATAAGACGGATCGGGGGGAAAGTAGAGTAGAATATTAACTGAAAGGTGGACTTTTGTAAGCTTACCTTGCTGTAACAATAGCGTCCACAGTAGCTTTCTCTTGTGGACTTAACTGCCCTGGTGGAATACTGGGGTTCCTCGTAACCTGTTTTACAGATAAAATACATTCAGCACCCCATTGGATAGATAGAACTTAAAAATGTAGTCTATGAATTATTTTCACAAGGAACCTGTCCATCTGCTATAATGACGAGGACATGATATTGCCCGTGATTATTCTCCACAATGTCTATTCCAGCATTGATTATTGGAGCAAATGAGGTTGGCCCTGGGAATGGATAATCAAGTCATCACCTTAATGCTTTCACGAAAAAGCAAAAAAACGGAAGAATAAGCTCATAAGACAGATGAATTGACAGAAAAAGTTCCCCATGAGATTTCAACTTCTAGGCCATTTAATTAATCGAAAAAACAGCTATAGCTATAGATGTTCATATTAAGATCAAACAACACAAAAAAGTTCGAGCCTCCGTCTAGAACAACTAAATTCATATTTGTAAAATGCTGCATGCACTGAGTTCGGTGTGTATCAAATGATAGAATTACTCAACACCCTTTTCAAAACGGTTCACTAATTAATTTAAGGTTTTATTGAAATGAATTGAAAAGTAATTTTACAGGATGATAAAATCACATCTCACACAATTGTAAATTAATGAATGGGTGATACTAATTTGGCACATCAAATTTGGTGCAGATAGCCTCACTTTTCATACTATTTTACTAGCTGAAAAAATTTCAGTAAATGAGCGTTGTGATGAAAAATGGAGGAAAGAGTGTTGAAATACCTGAGAGTTTTATGTGTGGAAGCATGTCTCGATACCGCGCAAGAACCTCTGGAAACCCATTACAAGGTCGATGATCTGGGTAGAAGCTGAAGACGGAGTTATCAGTTGTAGATGCTGCGAATAGAAAAAAAATAGAGTGATAAGGTGATGCATAAAGTGGGGGCACATGAAAAATGAGCACATTTGTTCTGTGGTAGAGAAGAGATGATATGATGCAGATGAGGTGACTGACCATCACCAAACCCAAAGCATGGTATCAGATTGTCTTCATCAAAAGGAGACAGAGTTCGGCCGATTACAGAGATTGCTTGCTCGTATGGGTTCGGTGTGGCTCCAATTGCATGAAGGCTCTTCCTGTTGAATGAGCGCTTGCCTGATCATCAGCGCACAATGAGTTTTAGTGAGCCTAAGCAGTAAACTGAAAGTGTATCTTGTTGAGGTTCAGGAAATCACCATTCCACTCATTGCTTTGAGTAAAGTCAATGCCAAGTATTAGATTTGACGACTCAAGTCCAGCTTCTCGCAAAGCATTAATAACCTGAAAACACACTATTGTTGTTAACTGTCACCGTATGATCCATTTCGATATCAAGAAAAAGTCTAATGCAACTGTAATGAGTAGTTACAAAGTATAAAGCAGTGAATTCTAGAAACCTCATCCAAGGAGGTGAAGTTATCAGGTATGAATGGAGTCGGTAGCTTATTGTGGTAGCGGGGATCCATTTAACACTCCTGCACTGGAACAGGAACTGGAAGGAGGCCGTCAAATGCGGATTTTGAATTCCACTTTTTTAACAAGTGAATCTGGAAAACAAACGAAGAAAGGAAAACAACCCAGTAATATAATTCTAATACTGATTGGGCATATAAAGCACAAGTAAAGGAATGGACACAAGGTTGGATCATGTAAAGGCTTTCTTTGCAGTTCAGAAAGCAATGTCACTATCAAGCCTTGCCTTGGCTTGGAAGCTATCCAAGTGCTCCCAATGAATCGTTGCAGTAGGAATCAACCCCATACCGATCCCCATCAACACACACATAATATGTTTAAAATCCAAACCAGGCTGGCAGCTCCGCCGTGACAGCTGTTCATTCCCCAATTCATTTCAAATCTTAACAAGATCAAATCTCGTAGGGAAAAAGAAGAAGAAGCACTTATCCCATCAGATTCTAATAATAACTCGACCATAGTTTTGGATTCTGATAGAAATCCTTTCCAGACCATACACAATATTCAGAGAACAACAACCCACCTTTCAGTGACGCTTTACGAAATCAGAAACTTCAAAACGTTGAGTTTCAGATTATTCAAAAGAACAAGTAATCAACAAGCAGAAACAAAAATATGAATAGCTGGATGAACAGTAGAAGTGTGAATTGAGACAAAGAATAATCAATCACCTGAACTGAATTCCTATTCGTGGGTGCAGCTGGTTCAAAAGTGAAACCTCTTTCCTTTCAACTATGCATACACCCAACCCAACCCAAAAGATGACAAGAATAACTTAGTAAAAGAGAGTTTGCTTCTTTTTATCATGGGCATGTATTAAATAACAAAAAAAATCCGACCTGGCTTTCAAGAATCCAGATTGTCTGCCCATAATGCGTAGAAAAAAAAACCTGAAACTTGCTCAAGCAGACAAATACCAAGATGAAACTTGAAAGAAACCCACCTCTATTTAACTTTATCTCATTCCAACACGTTTCCAGTCAAATAAAGAAGTTTTAAATTCTGTGGACAGTTCAATTCGAAGTCTTAGAATCACGTATTACTTATTTGTATTTTTTAGCTTTTATTGTAATTCATCATTGAGCAATCAACATGTTTCCAGCCCACCTCTTACTGTAATTCTTCAATCATCATTAACCACTCAACAATACAGCCTAGCTGTTAAGGCCGTAATCAATTCTCTTCATCGTTCTCATTTCCTAATCTTAACTTCAACTTGTTGCTTTGTTTTTTTCCCCTGTTTTCTTCCCCCCTATTTACCTCTCTCTATTTTCTACCCACGAGTCCCTTCCACTAGCTTTTCCTTTCGAATTCCTTCCATTAGCTTCCGTCTACATCATAAACAAATTACGGGTTCGAGCTATGATGGTCAGAGGTTTGGGCTACTATTATGTTATGCATCACAGTACTAGGAAAGCATTTAAAAGTCTCAACATCAAGTCCCAAGTATTAAAGTGCACGCTTTGTTTCTCAGTTGGTAACTTGGTATAATACTACAGAGTTGGCAACACATTTATTAAAGTTCACTGATTTGTTTCTTAGCTGGTGACTTGGTATAATATTTCCATATTACACAGTTGGTAGCACATCGGCTGTTTGTCTGAGTCATACATTTTTGTTTGTTATTAATGAAATACTGACAATGGAGGTATGATGCTTGAAAGTGGACAGAGATGGTTCACTGGCTATGATGATAAAAACCATCATTCTGTTTCATACACTAAATATACGCTAACTTGTTGAAATAGTATTTAAATAACAAGCCGCCTTCAGTGCCATTTTAAATCACACAAAAATGTTATACAACAATTTCTTCACCAATGCATTTCTTACATTGGGGGCTAGGACATAATAATACATACTGTGTATACATATTACACTGACCAGGGCATGAATGCACATGACCCTTTCAACCAAAACAAAACACAAGTAATGATAGAGACAAGAGGCCGATGAGGATGAAAACTGTAAAATGATGGACTAATCGACACATGATACGGGGAATTCCCCGTTGGGATGAAAAGTCAGCCACCCAACAGTAAGTACGCTACTACCTAACCTCTGCAATGAGCAGCCTCGAGAAAGAAAGTGATTATGAACATCTCTATATATGAGCACTAAACAGCATACTGAAGAGTTTCTACCGCCGTTGGACGCCATTTGGATTTCTGGACACACAGGAGTCCTTCCTTGTCTTTGGAGAAAGTTAGGCGAACTTCCCATTGCAAGGATTTTACAAAGGCCTCTAATTGGTTGATCGTTTCTACATTATCACGGACAATAAGTTTGCCTTCTGGTCTCAGGATCCGATCAACCTCAGCAACAACAGCTGTTATGTTGCACCTGATAAACAAATGATTCTCAATCTTAAACTTTGTTGTAGGCTAAATATAAATGACTAGATTTGTTGGAGGGGAATTGGGTACGCACCTTGTCTTTAGTTTCGAGAAGAGATGATCTGCATGAAGAAGATCATACGACCTTGGATACGTGCTGAATGATTCACACCAATCATGATATATGCCAAACAGACCACGTTCGTAAATTATCGGCAGCGTATCTGGGGAATCAATTGGTACCACGTTCATGACCCATATATCCATATCTTTAAGAGCCGCTGCAAATCTGCAGGCAGATGAATTGGAAATGAAGAATCCTGAGATACAGTAAGTTAGAAGCACCAGCAGGAAATACTCCAACCATCAAACAAAGAAAACCCTTGAAATATAGATAACCCTTACCCTCCATAAACAGATCTCATGTCCATGACATTCCTAACATTTGACCAGCTGATGCCCACTCCATTCAAATAAGACTTAGAAACCACATGTTTCCAGTGCTCATAATCAGCAGTGAAGTCCTCAGGGGCTGGCTTACCATAAACTCCAACTTGTGAACTAGACAACCAATAAGGCGTCTTCTCTAATCTCGCTGGCCAGTTCTCCGGCCACTGGGAACCTCGTTCAGATACTTCTACTGGAAGCTCATGCATGCATGATTGCAGAGGCACATACCTAGAAGGACATGTTGTATAGAAGTCTCAGTTCATAAAAGAGCTTACATGTTCGTATTTAATCTTCAGGAAAGAAAACTGAGAAGGCGTAACCACGATTATGTGTATCATGTATGAGTTGGAATGATATCAATGATCTCAAATCAGTAGGGTGTGTTTAGCTGAAATAATTTAATTTCTAACTTACCAAGCTGCATTAGGATCATCAGATTTTAGGCAAATTGAAGGCTCCTTTTGAGATCTTTTGTTGTAGCATTCATTGGAAGTCGGCTTCCGGAATGTTGCTACACCCACCTTGTTCACTGGATCCTTCTGTTTCGACACCATATCCCAGCACATTGATTTCATTAATTTTGTCATGGCTGCGAATTTCCAAAACAAACTAGGTTGTCAGGCATTACTATCAGATGAGATTATCTGTCATAATCCCATAAAAGTCAACAGGCATGGATATGATTATTTACCATCCCAAATTTCAATATCCTCATCAAGCTTCTGATAAACTGGGGTCGCTGACCAAACAAAGAAACCACCAGGTCGTAGCAAACGATTCAACTCAAGAAGGAGTTTCCCACCTGTGATTTGCATCTGACTGTAAGATTGATAAACATATAGTTTTACGGAGGTGAATATCAAGAATAGCTGATTCTTTAAATACCTTCAATGTGCCATGGAACCCTACACCGTGAACAGTGAACAATATCAAAGACCCTTCCTGGAAATGGAAGTCTGGTAGTCCCCATAACGCCAGATATGGCCGGAATGCCCCTTTCAAGTGCAAACTGTACTTGAGCCTCGTGTTCGTCTTTAGGTGCCACTGACATGGTAATGACATCTTTATCAAACAGGAAACCCCCAAAACTGGCCACTCCACATCCAATGTCCAACACAACGCGAGAGCGTTTTCCCCATGCAATATCAGGCACACACTGCAAGGTGACATTTGAGTTGGAAAATTTTCTGGAAATGTAAGATATATGGTTGTTTAAAATTTGAATATTAAAGAGGTGCAAGTGTATTTATGTGATGCAAAGTAAGTGATAACAAGTTTCTCCTCGTATAAAAAGGGATGAACAAAACCAAGAAAAGAACTCAGTATATAACAAAAAAAAAATCAAATAGAGCACGAAAAAGAATGAAAACAAGATAGAAATTAGAAACCAATGACAACTAGTATTACCTGCTCTATAAATTCAATGTAATGAGTGGCACCTTGCTTAAACTGAGTGCCTCCACCCGGGAAGGTAAGATATTCGCCAGAAACTTTTACCCAATTCTGATGTCCTTTTAACTCTGCAAGCTTTGTGTGGGGAACATTGCTATACCAAATCTGTAGCAACAAGATATAAGATGTCCCAGACACTTGAAAAAAGTTATGAAACTGAGAAAAGTAAGATCTATAAGCTCACCTTCTCCCTGCTTTTAGGCCACTCAACTGGTCGTTTGTATCCTTCAGGTGGAGGCACCAGACATGTGGGTCCTTCAGCTGGGCAATGCCTCTCCCTGTGTTCATAATGTTTAGTGGTTTTAAGATTTCGAATGGCTTCTAGATTGTCGAGACATGGAATGTAATCAGGGCCAGCGGTAGTATTACACAGTTTCCAACTAAAACTATTTTGCTGTTTAGAATCTGAAGTTGTTTGTGCATCCTTTTCATTTTTTGATTCGGAATCCTGTGTTTTCCAAGTGCTATTTAGAGTTGTGGTTTCATTCAAAAGCTCTGCCTGGGCACCAGCAGGAAACACATCAGTTGAGTTATCTGTTGTTAGTCCATCCTCTGGTTTTTCCCAAGAAGTTTCCTCTGTACCATTGTTGTTCTCAATCTGATCGAGCTTCCCTTCTGTCTCTGTGTCCCCCTTATCTTGAGAGTCCCGTTTTTCTTCAGTAGTTTTCTCATTCGAGTCTTCTGGTTTCTTTTCATCTTCACCCGACTCACGTTCCTTTTCACTCTCATCAGATTCAGATTTTTCCTTATTATTTTCTTCACCCGATTCTCGACCCTCAGTATTGTTACCATCACCATTATCCGTGTTTGTCTCCCCCTGTCTAGAATTTTCCTCGCTTCCATCTGCTGTATTTTTTTCACCATCCGTCTCTGATTGTGATTCATCTTCTGTTTTTAACTCTCCATTAGGAACCTTAGTATTATCTTCAGTATCCGTAGTATTGTTCTCCCCCTGTTTGGAATCTACGTCCCCCTTGGCAGCATCATCAGGTAGGTCACCAGGACGGTCCTCAAACTGATTACTTTCATTGTTGTCAGTGACTTCATTAGTCTTCTCTACTTCAGGGACACCACTCTTGCTATCTTGAGACACTTCAGAGTTCTGTTCCGGAGTTATAGATGATGAAGTCATCATCCAAACCCCAACCAAACAAAGAGCTACAAACACAACAAAAGTCACTGTCGAACAATAGCTAGATGATGACCTTCGCTGATCAAGCCTGGTATATTTAGGTTGCGCCATAATGCGATGCTCCAGTAACACTGATACCTGACTGCAATTTAAGTAAAAAAGGAAATAAAAATGAATCCAAAGTGATTATTAACAATACAAAAGTCAACGGAAAACTACACGAAAAACAAATGGCTATGGACAACCAGCATAAGTTCGGATCAACAAGTTAGTATATGACTAATACAAAAGTCAAAGACAAAATACAAGAAAAACAAATGGCTATGGACAACCAGCATAAGTTCGGATCTACAAGTTGGTATATGACTTTACATTCACATTTGATAAAATGAAAATCCAAGATCAGTCAACAGATCTATCGAATCCCAGATTACAATGAATGCATCAAATTGATTTCCTCCCCCAAAGAATTCCCAGGACCAACTAATCAAATAATGGTCTAACGAAAACACAGCATCCCCACAAAACTATTTAAGGACCACTTCCATACTTATCCAACAACACCCGATACTAAAGAAAATACTCCTCAAAGATTCAAATAACACAGCAGAAAACTTGCCCAAACCAAACCTCAATCACAAAACAACTAACTATGCAAGTGCTTGCGGGGACCTAATTACTATCCACGCTCAACCTTCAAGCATTACCAAGACAAATCCTCCGACAAGAATTCAAAATCAAAATGAGAACAGATCTACGAATGAGCTACGCGGCGAATGCACGTAGCTAAGTTTTACGAAAGTAGCAAAGACGTACGACAGCGCAAATGCGAGATCTAATGGGGGTTGATTGGCTAAAGTTGATCGGCAAGCATCTTCGGAGGAGCGGCGCCGGAGATTCAATTGATCAAATGGGATCGATTGATGACGAGAAGGAGAGAGCGAGAGAAACGGCGAATGTGTGAGACAAATGAAATAATTATGGAAAATAAATCTGATCCGGTTGCGATTAATTTAAGGGAAAAAAATATTGGAAACACCTCATATACTAAATAAAAAAAAACGGCTTGTTATTTTTTTTCTTTATCCTTTTAGATTTGCGTTCTAGTGGGTTAAAAGTTCTAGAAATTTAAAATTTTCATATTTTTAAGATTTTGTGATTTTAAAATTTTTTATGGTTTTGAACACTTGGAGTTTAGGGGTTTGCGATTTTGGATTGTGGGGTTTAGTTTTTTGAGATTTATAGGTTTTATAGTATTTAGGACAATGCCCTAAACATTCTTGAAAGAGATTAGTTATGTCTAATCACTTATTTAATTTATATGAGGTGTTAATATATGTTTGAAAAGTAACAAACTGGAGATTAGTTTATTAAATCTACTTGAGAGAGATTATATACTGCTCAAGACACCGTTTTATTTGAAAACATGAATGATAAAAAAAATAACGGGTGTTTGAATTAATCGTGTAATCAGTCAAAGGTACATTAGACAATTTTGATATTTTTAAGGTGAAATAAGAATCTAATATTTTGAACTTAAATATCTTTATTTTTCTAGTTATCTACTATAGTAACATTATAGGATGTCGCGCTCCCGGCGGTTATGCTCCCCCTCCCGAATCGAACCGGTTCGGTTTGAAATCGGTTGGTTCGGTTTGAAATCAAGCAGTTCGGTTCGATTTGAAATTTTAAAAAATTGTTCGGTTTGAAACGGGTAGGTTCGGTCCGGTTTGAAATGTTAATAGTTTGATTGCGGTTTCAAATTTTAAAAAACCGATGACTAATAATTTGATTCAAAATTAAATTTTTACGAACCGAATCGAACCGAACCGAACCCGTCGATTCGACGGGTACTCTGCCTAGTATTGTCATAAAAAGTTGTCAAAGTGTTCATTATGGTAAAGTGTCTTCATCTCCCTTTTTCTCGCAAAGGTTTAATCAACTAATTTTGTTTGATAGATATTTTACTCTTTTATCACTAAATATTTTCAAACACATATTTTTTAAAAAATATTTCTAAATTATCAAATTTCAAAAATCCACACTCACTAACCATTATTTTATTAAGAAAATGTATTTGATAAATACGGTTTCAAAGTGCGATGTTTATTTAGATTTTATATGTACAAAGAACAGTTCTTAAACGTGGTATATTTACATAAAATCCCTTATATATACTTTAAATTTTGTTTTAAATATTTGAATCACATATGCATACTTGTGTCAAAAATTAACACAGAAATTTTCTATTTTTTTATCTTCTTCTGCAATTCACAAGTGTCAAGGCTTTGGAGTTTTTTTTACTAGTTGACAATCTCACTAGCTAGATTG
>NQLW01000046.1:2316437-2330782 GCA_002312845.1 Kalanchoe fedtschenkoi | reverse complement strand
GCGTGTGACAGATTCAACTAAAAGAAGCTTGCTCGACTGGAGGACGCGGGTTAGCATCATCGAGGGGATAGCCCAAGGCCTCCTGTACCTGCATAAATATTCCAGGCTGAGAATTATACATAGAGATCTGAAAGCCAGCAACATTCTACTCGACACAAACATGATCCCTAAAATCTCAGATTTTGGTATGGCCAAGATTTTTGGCCGGGAAGACACGGAAGCAACAAATTTTATTTGTACAACTAAAAGATAAATTTTTTTTGAAACTTATGCATGGCCACGTAATCACTTATTAAACTTATATAAGATGTTAACATATATCTGGTAATCATTATTTTAATAAGTAACATAAAAGCAACAAATTGGAGATTAGTTAATTAAATCTCGAGAGAGATTATATACTGCTCAAGACACCGTTTTATTTGAAAACATGAATGATAAAAAAGATGACGGGTGTTTGAATTAATCGTGAAATCAGTCAAAGGTACATTACACAATTTTAATATTTTTAAGGTGAAATAAGTATCTAGTATTTTGAACTTAAATATCTTTATTTTTCTAGTTATATTGTCAGAAAAAGTTGTCGAAGTGTTCATTATGGTAAAGTGTTTCTTCTCCCTTTTTCTCGCGAAAGTTTAATCAACTAATTTTGTTTGAGAGATATTTTACTCTTTTATCACTAAATATTTTCAAACAGTCATAATTTTTTTAAAAAATATTTCTAAATTATCAAATTTTAAAAATCCATAACCATTATTTTATTAAGAAAATGTATTTGATAAATACAGTTTCAAAGTGCGATGTTTATTTAGATTTTATATGTACAAAGAACAATTCTTAAACGTGATATATTTACATAAAATCCCTTATATATACTTAAAATTTTTGTTTTAAATATTTGAATCACATATGCATACTTGTGTCAAAAATTAACATAACAAAAATTTTCTTTTTTTATCTTCTTCTGCAATTCACAAGTGTCAAGGCTTTGGAGTTTTTTTTACTAGTTGACAATCTCACTAGCTAGATTGCTATAATATATTCTTGTTGTTTTAAGGATCGGTAGCAAGAATAATTTTCTACTCATATCCAAACAATGCATCTCCTTTCCGATGTAGCGACATGTATTCATATCATGAAACAACTATATATAATGTTTTACTCTTTAAGCCGAGTTGGTGGAGCCACTATCTCAATTTACTTTCATTGCGACAACTAGCAAGAGTGGCTCATCACATAATGACATGGTTCAGCACTACGCCAGCGAATAATGATTCCTAATTATAAACCTCTAAACTCATCATATTTGACAGTATCGATCGCTCTTTAATGGGTACACGGCTATGCGAGAAAAAAAAACAGAGTGTGACCGGCGCTTGATTTTCAAGCCGACCTAAAAATACCAAGAGATGAATATTAACATTTAAATTAAGATTTCAAATATTATTAGGCAACAAAATATATACTAAAAGTCACCCATAGCTTGGGACAAATGTGTTGTCCTCTGAAAAAAGGTGGTTTTAGCATTAAAAAGTTCAACAAATTAAATCTGACCTTTTTATGTACACAAGTATGAGATATAGCCTTGTATAAGACGTCCTTATGGTAAAGTGGATTCATAATTATTACATCAAAGAGCAGTCTATCTTTAGTATGCAGGAAAATGTCATTATTCATGGACCATATTTGTCATGTGCTCAAAAGTGCATGATATGCACATATCAAAATCAAGTCTCTTGGAAAAATTCAGATACGTCATTCGTCAGCTTCTACAAATGAATGCCTAGTTGCAATTGATTAGCTACATGACTTTCCGTGTTATCAACTTTGATTATATCATGATTGGCTTGTCTTGACAAACTTAATATTAAGGATAGACTTGCTTAATTTAGTATAATTGCTGATATTATATGTCCTCAAGGTAACTGTCATGATGAGAATGTGGACCATCTTTTTTTTGTTTGTCAGATAGGTGCTGATATACTATCTAGTATTCTCTCCTTTTGGCATCCAAAATGTAGCCAAATTTAATAAAAGAGGCTCTTACTTTGATTAAGGTGTTTTTTTAGAATCACTATAGAGCTGTTTGAGGAGAAGGTGGAGGAGTTTCGAGTAGAATAGTCATCCATAGTCATAGTTCCATCAGGTAAATTTGAAGGTGAAATAAATGTCCCCAAAAGTTCTAAGTTGTTCTCTTCACATATGCAGGCTATTCAGAATACAAACCCATGACATCTAAATCGAAAGGATGTAGCCTAATCACAAGATGGTCGGTATGGATACAACAAAGACAAAACTAAAGTGTCGCACGATGAAAGATCATCACAACAAATCATCTGAACTACCCTTGCGTCATCAAATGTGAACAACTTAGACATGAGCCAAGCTATGGAATCAGCTGATAACGCCTTGTTGAAACGATAAGCTAATTGATCAGAGGTAGAAATGCACTGTGGTTGGACAAAAGAGGAAGGTACAAGGAGCATCAAAAAAGGGCAGTCTACCTCAACGTGTTTTACTTGCGTTCATAAATTACTAAGTTCTTGGAATATGTAGGGCTACTTAATTATGTTAGTGAATGGAGATTGGTGCTTGAACTGATACTCCCATTTTACGAAGCAATTGAACTAACCACTTCAATTAAAAAAAACACTAGTCATTGCCCTATACTGAGATTCAGTTGAGGAAAAAGGTAAATAGTATGTTGTATCTTCATCTTACAAGATATAAAAGTATAACCAAGAAAAGAAGAAATAAACTATGAGACTTTTTAATGATGGGACAAGCTTTCAAGTCTGCGTCGTAATGAGGAGATAGTTGAAGAGAAGAACTGATAGAAATGTATAACACATGGATTAATACTTTTTATGTGGTCTTCTGCATGACTTTACATGCACTGATAAAGTTGTATACTACATACGCTGAGTCAAGTCGAGTTATAGTGAAGTATATACGAGGACCAGCAAGCCATCTGGATGAAGCAGGATCAGTGAGGAAGGTGGTCATTGACTCCCCCAATTGATGTTATGTTCATTAAAAACTTTGATACTTTGCAACCTAGCATTTCAACATTTGAACGCATGCACCACACACCACACTCACAAGAGATTCCGTTGAGCAGATTTTTATATGAATTTCATAGGTGTCGTCTGCAGAAAGACATGTGTGTGCCAACATGGTCGAGGAGAAGTGACATGTACAATCCGCTGTTCATACTAGCGGATTTTGTACCCAATCTGTTGGTATTATCAGCGGAATTCAAAAAGTAGAGTATTGCTGAAAACAAACCAAAAGGTAAAACACTCTTGATATAAAACTATCAAAAAATTTCCTTCACATTTTCTCACAAATTTTCCTTCTTATTTTTCATCAAATTTTCCTTTATACCAAATTTTCCCTAAACCAAACACAGTTTAGTGGTGAGAAAACTCCTTGTAAACAAAACATTGTGTAAAAATTGACATTTGAACCGTGATGGCTTGATCCCAAGTAAGACAAAATATGCATATTGCTCGCGATTTGAAAACTTGAAATAGTTGCAGTTGTTTCAACAACATGTTACATAAGACGCCTCCAAGGTAGCTAGCCCTTCAAACTTTTTGATCTCACGACTGCACAAGATGATGGTGCAAACCCCAACTTGTGCTTCCCAACATCAAATTCCCACAGGTGATTTTGCTGTAAGATGTTCCCAATCACAGACACATCTGGCCACTTTAACCGCGTGAATCCCAGGCACTTGACATCATCATCAACGTCCAGAACGTAGCTATTTACCAGTGGTCTGAACACAGCCCCGTCCTTGAAATGTATGGATAGTTCCTGTGCGTCAGATTCCTGAAATCCACTCGAGTTGAAACAATACTCCATAATAAGGTCCGGGATTTCAACTCTCTCCAACTTGGATAGCTTGTCATTCATAGCCGTTATAACGGCCTCGTAGGCTGGTCCGGCCAAGGCTGTTAGAGTGGTACCAGTGTCGAGTATGACCCCACCCCTTGAAGTCACGTTCCACACCTCTGCCGGGATGTCCAGCATTTTGCCGTCCACCGAAATCCCCTGCACGTCTACCGCATAAAATGTGCCGATGTGGCCGACTATGAGCTCAGTTTGTTGCATGTCTGGAAGAGAAGTCCTTGTGGCGTTCCCGAAGGTGAGGTAGTTGATGTGGTTGCTGGGGCTTAGATGGTCCACAAGGCAGTAGGAGAACTTGGCTCCAAACTCTTCCGCAGCCCTTATCGCAAAGGAGTGTTTGCCGTAGCCTAACCCCATCACTCCATCAGTCTGCTCGAAACTCTGAGTAGCGTTGCTGCATCCGATCAGGATGTCCCGCACACGCATCGGTTCCTTGTTTCTGAGACTCACTGTGACCGTGTCGAAAGCAAAGTGGCCCATGATGAATGACCCATCTGCGTATCTGCAGATGCAATTGAAATAGTCAGATACACAAAATTTCAAACAAAACCATTTATAATATATGCCAACAGAATTTGTACTACGTTGTAGATAGTGAAAATCCAAAACTAACCCATAATCGAATGCGCAAGGTGCACCATGTTCAGGACACTCTGTCAAGGAAAAGAGATTGGAGAGGTCATCAGAGCACACTTCGGAGCCACAAGGCACGAACCTGAACGTAGGAGAGCGATCCGCCCAAAACGTCTTTTCAGTGTGAAACTCACTCGTATCGGCGTCACCTAAGAGAGACCCGTAGTTACATTTCAACCATGTCAGGTCGCTTCCGGTGTCAGCAATAATGACAGCCTTCTGGGGAGGGATCCCAACCCGAAACGACACAAAATATTCACCCAGGCCGACATCCGAGGCTGAGCGCATTGGGGTGATCATTTCTCTGGGTCGACTTTGTAACTCATTGGCTCTCCTTCTGTTTGCTACCCCTATCCGGTGGGTTATTTCATTCCTACGCACAGAGTCGCCATGGACGAGTTGTTTCATCCGCTCTAACCTACCAACTGTGGACAGGATAGAGGCATGCCTGTGGATCAGCTCGAACTTAGCTGATGATTCTTCTTGGTCTGCTTCCTCCCAATCAAATGATGCCTCAACATAGTGCTTGAACAAAAACTGGTCTTTCAAACTTGGTATCAAAAGAATGAGGAACAGAAAAGATTTCAGCATTTTTTCAGCAACCTTTGGAGACGGTAAAACCGAAGCAATCAACACAAAAGGAAACAAAAATTACTACAAGCTTAAAATAGGCAAAAATAAAGAGGTGGCTCAAATTGTTTCAAGGGGATTCACACAGCTGTACCACCCTCATACTCGTGAGGATTACTATTTTATTCTCCATTTTCCCCTGACATATGTACCACCCTGTCATCAGATTTAATAGTAATGGACGAGTCAAGAAGTAGACCATTAAAGAGATCTGTCTAACCAGCCTCCCTCAATCTTCACTTAGTTTTTGTTGTAGGTTTAGGTTGTTTTGAACTCTTCAAATGATCAAACCAGTAAAGTCTTGGTAAATCTATAAGCTAATTGATCTTTTAATGCAATTAGCCGAACCTGCAATTGCTTTCTTACCACTCTTTTTCTCTGACAAAACGGAATTTTATCTCCATATGTTTGGATCTTGCATGTAAGATTGGGTACCCTAAACCCTAAAACCCTAACACAAGTATGTAGCCCCGATATTATCAAACCACAAACAAAGAGGTTGATGTAGTTTGCTTCCAAGCTCAATTAATAGCGTCTCTACCCAAATAGCTTCAACATTGATTAGTGATTTATATTCAGCTTTAATACTAGACCTTGATACAATAGCCTATTTCCGAGCAATCCAGGAAATAAGATTTAAACCAAGAAATATAGCAAAACCTCATGTGGACCTTTTGTCATCTGTATTATCTGCTCAGTCACCATCGTATAAATACTTATCATAGCAGAGGAAGACTTGTTTATCTTCAACCCAATACCAAATGTTTCTTTGATGTATCCAATATCTTTTTAACAGCAATCCAATGAACTATAGTGGGGGCATGAAAAAAATTAACACCAATAACTGCAGTATAAATTCATCAACAAAGACTTTACATATTGAACATAAATTGAAACATATTTATCACAATGGAGCTTTCAAGGAACATAAATCCTGCCACATTCCGAAGCTCACACCACACACTGAACTCAAGGACAAGAAGACAATAAAAAGAAAGAAAAAGAAACTAGCAGAGTCACTTGTGTGAAAAATACAAACTCTGAAACACTATAATGAGAATTACGAGTTCTAAAAGGCGCTATATTTCTGAACTAGAATAGACATTGCTCATTCTTGTAAATTAAAAGAATTATTTGAATATTGTATGAAGAAGCTAGTTGAATCTTGGTATAGAAATATATAAATTATTTTTTCGCTATTAAAACTTACAAAAACTTGCCTATAATAACCAGATATCCTGGCTTCATGTATCTTGGTTGAAATAGCTGGGTAAACCCAGTCTTCAAGAAAGTGTGATGAAGTTGAACAAGGAACTGACCAGGCTGGGTGGCCAGTGTTTAGTTTCTCTTACATAAGCGATATCCGTATACTGAGGATCCAGCAGAGTAGCAATGGTGAACTGGTTTTCAGCGAGTATTGGTGCGTGTTTGTCGACATATAAGGCTGCTGCTAAAGCTGCATGAACTTCTGTAAAGCCAGATAAAAAGAAAACTAATTAAAAAAAAGAGCTGCAAAGATAATAAAAAACATGTTTTCTGATTAAGCATCATAACAGGAAATGCAATACCTGGATAACCTTTGAGCGAAATTGAAACATCCTCCATTTCGGCAATGGCCTCGTCTCGGTCGCCTATCTCATACAAAGCCAAAGCTCGTCCAACTCTTGCATATTCTGAAAAGGCGAAATCTTTGTAGTCCCTGACCACCTGAGATCCCAGAAATGTGTCAACAGTTGTCTGTTTCATTACTAGAGCAATCATTAACCCCCAGCAAATAACTGCTTCCAGTGAAATTTGACTTCATACAAGATTCAAATTATTAATAACTGAAGTCCAAACTCACCGCCCCATTTCGCCAATTCAAAAAACATGCATCACTTTTTTTTTTAAAAAAAAATTTATTATGTAAATTATAATGCACATATCCTTGTAAGGATTCATGGCTCGCCCACTTTAACACTGGGGCTACGCCCTGATGGCATGTAAATTTATGAAGGGACATGCATCACTTGACAAGTAGTAAAAACCCATGAAAAAAGAAAGAAGGTAAAATTTTATGAAACCTGAGTGAAGTAGTCAAGAGCTCCAACGAAGTCGCCCTTGGCCTGCAACTCTCTCCCTTTATCCAACAACCCAACCGCTACGTTAACCCTTTCAGCAACCGACAAACTGGCTTGCTTCTCGGCGTCCGAGACCGGGTCAAACCCCTCGACAGCAAAGCTAGGCACAGTAGCAGAAAGGGCAGGGGCTGGAGAAGCCAGAAGAGCGAGTTTCAGCAACAACGAACGCCGCCTCGTAGTAGACGATTCTGATGCTGCCGAGGAGACAATTGGTGAGGGTCTTGTAGGAGGGCGTGATTTCGAGGACTGGAGCAGATGGTGACGAGTGACGGGAGCAGCTGTTGATACGCAGCCATTCATTTCCAGAGGCCTGCTTGCTTGCTTTGATTCTCCGCCTCTTCTTTCCACTATATATGTTTGTTTATTGTATATAACAAATACCACATGTCATTTAAAATTAATTTAAATAAATTCAGATTAAATGTTAGTGGTTGAATAAGTTTAATGAGTAGGTAATTTATGTTTTTTTTAAATTCATGTAAAAAGTAAAATTGGTAGATTATTACTGGTGATGAATGATTTTTTATTGATTATGATAAAGAAGTGATTAATGTTTGACGTTTTAAGATAGTTGTTGATATTAAATACACATTAAAAATTATTAAGTGACAAGTACAAGTGGACAAAAAAATTCAATGAAGTGACATATAAAAGATGACAGAGAGAGTAGTAGTTATCCTTTTATTCAAAATAAGATGTCAATTTTAAAAACCAATCTTATATATGACACATGATAAATGATTTAAAAATTAAAACGACATCATTTAGTGATATCTACAAATTACTTAACAAGTCTGGATTATAATCCTTTTACAAATTATGAGTAAAGGCACCCGTCGTCCCGACGGTTCGGTTTGAAAAAAATTAAAAATCGAACCAAATTATTAGTCATCACTTTTTAAAATATGAAACTGTAAACCGAACGATTTCTTAAAATTTGAAACTGAACCAAACCGAACCAAACCGGACTGCCCGGGAGCGTCGTACGGACACCCGGGCGATCCTATTCTGTTATATATATATATAGATAATATCATTTTTTAACTTTAAAATTCACCGTCAATCCATATTTTGGGACTTTATTTAATTATTAGATTTATAATTGACTATGATTATAATCAAAATATTACTATTCAATCTTTAATGAAACCCCCCATCATTTTATTATATAAAGGGGGAAAAGTTAGCTATAAAGAGGGGTCGAATGTTAAAAATATTGGGAAAAGCACTTTAGAATTATGGGCTAAAGGCTACTCTATTTCCACATTTAAATTTGACGAGTGAATAGTTATTTATTTAAATATTCTACTTAAGACTATATCAGAGAAGAAATTTGGGAAGGACCCTTCTAAACCTCGCTTTCTTTATGATCCTAGACTTGATCTGAAATTTAGAAATGAGCTTTGAGTCATAAATCTGCGAACTAGTCATTGCTAGCATAGCTTGGTTGGTGGGACAAATTTGTGTCACTATGATGGATTGATATAATCACAAGGTGAATTTAGAAGTTTTTATTTTAAAATCTAAGCAAAGTTAAAAAATAATTCTTTTAATCTTTCTATTGATTTTAGTAATGAAGACTTGTTTAATTTTGAAAATTATCTTGCTTATAAAAGTAATCTCTCATATGAGTGATTCTATATTCAAGGTTATGATAATTTGATTTTATCATTTACACAAAAGTCAAAATGACATTTATGGGTAATCTGGACTAAAAAAATCCTCATGAGACTATAACTCATGAACTAGAATAAATAGGAAATTAAAGGCTTGGTGCATGAACTAAATGCATCCGTAATCCCCATAAAAATGAGCTAGGAATTAACAATTTATTTTTAGAAGAGGAGTATAATAAAAACATACTCAAATTCATTATGCTTATTTTTCTTATCACTGCATTCACAGTATATGCTTTTATTTATTTGTTTTGGTTGACAAATTTTAAGTGTAATTTTTTATCAAAAAAATACGTCAGTTTTGAGTCTCTATTTTTTTAATTTGGATCGTTTTCCTTCATCTTTTGTTTCTCTTTATGTGTGAATCTTTTTCATATAATCCAATACACTTAAAAGAAAGTCTTGAAAAGCAAAGTAAACAAAATAGAGAAAAAACAAGCTAAAAGGGGTAAAATCGCTAAAAACCATAACATACTCTATCGAGTACTAGAATTCAAAGGACACCTACTCGACTAAGTATGGAAGTACAAGAATCTGTATAACATTTACACAACCGGTTATAGTTTTTAAAATATTATACTTGACTAAGCATGGTATTTTTTCTATACTTACTCAACCGAGTATGGTCGTGTGGCCTTTAATATGGAAGGATTTGGAAGCGAAGAGCCTCTCAGCCATAATGGTGACCTTTAAACCTCTTTCCTTGCAGTAATAAAGTCTTGTCCACCCCTCATGCCATCATCTACTCACAATGAATTCTCTATCCACTATCCATACTCTCCATTTTCTTAGCTTAGTTTAGTTAGATTAGTTTTGTACTTAAATTTATATGACTTACACAATAGCCATGAGAGAGTAGTAGTTTCAATTCCATGGATCCGACGAATCCTAAATTGTACATGTTCAATCAATCACATGCTTAGTTTATAAATGATAATGTTCATTCATATCGTGCCTTATAGTTCTTACTATTGTTATGCATACATATACTGGGTTGATTCTTTTATTGATTTAATGTTCTTATCTTAGGAATAATATGTTAAAGTTAGTAGGTATACGATAGGCATGGTACAAGATCCTAGACTTGTCCAACATTCAGATTAAAACCTCAATCAACAAATGCGAGAATCGTAGTTGATTGAATGTGCCAGTCAGTTGTAGTCGACCTATTGGTTTAACCAAAGGCGAGAATAGAAGGTTGTCTAAAAAAGTTGAAAGGGCAATGTTAAAATAGACATATCCCCTAAATTAAGTAGTCAACAAAACAAAAGAATTGGAGTTACTTTACTATTTAGTTTACCTGTAGTCTTTTATTCCTGGCAACTGAAGGCGATAATTGGAAGGTACGAGGACAAGAAGAACAAGAGTTTTCAACTAAACTTATCTCCATCTCTAGAAAGTTTATTATCTCAGTCTTCTGATCGATATTACGGTTAGAACAATTACCTAAAGGATTAAAGTCGGTAACCACTTCACGGAAAGACCTAGGAATCAGATATTAAAGTGTGGGCCTGAGTGAGACAACTCATATTCTTATAATAACTTTGCATAATAAGATGATTAATTTTATCCTTCAACTAACATGAGTAGGAATTCGTGTATGATTTAGGTGGAGTAGTATATAGGAACGTTTCTAGTTATTTGATTTAATTTCCATCCGTTCCTTGCTTGAAACCATATATCTAGTTAGAAAGCTTTTAACCAACACTTCTCGTATTTGATCTTGTCTTACTGGTTATAAAATTGATTTGTTTGTCTTCTAACCTTGAAGAAAAAATGCAGGGGGTGAAACTATCGCACATCATGTTTACCATATTAAATAAAGAGGATTTTAGTATCACTTTTTCAAGTTATCTTACTCTTAAATTTTAAGAAAAAATACAAAAAGTGGGTATGAACTACCACACTTCGAAAGATACCAAATTTTACATTTATAAGGAAAAAGTAATTTGAGACTATTATATAATTGATTAACTAAAATCTGACGCCATAAATTTCAGAAAAAAACATAATTTGATTTCTAATGACATAATTAACACAATAAAATTTAAAAATGACAAAATCTCGTCATTTTTATATGAGGTGTCGGTTTGGGTAGGTATAAAAATGATATTTTTTTATTTGTTATTAATTATATTGTATTAGTTTATGTTATTAGAGATCAAACTATAATTATTTTAAAATTTATAGAGGTTGGATTGTAATTTAATCAATTGCAGAACAGTCTCAAACGACTTTTTCCTTATAATTGTAAAATTAGGTAGTTACTCCCGCAATTTTAAAAAGTGTGATAATTCTTATCTTTTTTTATAGTTTACCCCAAATTTTAAGGAATTACAAAAAAGCATGTCAACAAGTTAATTGGCACTTTCCATTTATAACTGATGATCTGAATTTTTTTATGAAATATTAAGATCAAAAGTGTGGTAATTAACGCCAATAAGTTTGTATGGAATTTTATTTCTATTAAATATTTTTTTTCATAAATTTTAACACCTATTAATGATTTATGGTCAAAATCTAATTCACACTATTTTAAGTGAGAAATAAATGAGAATGAAGAGAGTAATAAGTAAATTTTTTAAGTAGAGATTGAGAAATAAATACACATTAAACATATTACTTAATTGATAAAATAAAAGTGAGATGAAACAGTCACAATGAAAAGGTGGACGGCGAAAGCGGAGAAAGAGATCACGGTTTCCTTTTGGCTTCCCGAAGCACCACCGTTTTACACCGCGTTTGGCTCGCAATACAAAAAAAACCCATTTATTGCTATTGCAACATTCTAATTGTATTTCCTTCCAACATCAATTGGCGTTTGTTCTGTTTCGCCCATGTCGTTACAGTTGGCTTGGCGGTAACTGTTCCTACGTCACCCCGATCGTCAATGGACATCGCGTCCGATCACCATAAGCCACCCTTCCTCTCTCTTCTCTCCACCACCCTTTTCGCCGCTAGGCCTCCTCCTTGGTGCCTGCTGCTTCCTCTCTTCACCGTCGTCGCCCTCTGCACCGCCAACAGGTCCTCCTTCACTTTCCCCTTCCTTCCCCTTCCACAAACTCACGATGGCCTCCACTCTGTAACTTACGAGACTCTGCTGAACCGAAATAGCTGCGCCGTTTTCTTCTCCGGAGTCGGGGCGGTCAGGAGGACGGTGGTGTCCATTGCGGATTTCGGAGGAGTTGGTGACGGCGTCACGTCCAATACGGCGGCGTTTCATAAGGCGATTCGGTATCTGGAGGAGAGAGGCGGAGGATCGACGCAGCTGAACGTCCCCAGAGGACGTTGGCTTACGGGGAGTTTCAATCTCACCAGTAATTTCACGCTCTTTCTGGAACATGGTGCAGTTATTCTGGGCTCTCAGGTATTATATCTGCTCTCCACATGACATGTGTGCTACTGCCATCCATGCTTCTTCTGAGGTCATAGTTTTAGCTTTCCTATGCTTGTTTAATTCCTCTTCTGTTGTGTCCATGCCTTTGTTCAAGTCACAATGAACTGGTCGATAAAGTTAGCAAGTTTTTCGCTCCAAAGATTCTGGTGCTTGATTTTATTATACTGTTTTCAATTTGAGGTATTGACCAGCACATGCAATCAAGTGCTTCACATGTAGGTAGGGAACAAAACAAAAGTTTCTTTCTTTCTTTCTTTCTTTTTTTTCAGATGTAACATCATCATATATCAAACAGCCCTCTTTCTTGCACCATGTGAAATTGTTCCAGATTGATTGAAATGTTGATTATTTTTATTATGTGTAACTAATCTAGCTTTCATGCTTAATATTACGGTAATTTAAAGAGGTAATGGCTTTATTTCGTCTTATCATGACTAATGCCCATTAATTCTAGATGAAAGTAGTTTTTGTTTTAGAGATTTGAATTGTCAGTTGACCTCTCTCTTACAATGATTTGGGTTTCATATAGGGTAATTTTCAGATTTGATAGAAACTAGTGTTGCTTATGCTTTCAGGATCCAAATGAATGGCCCATCATAGAGCCCCTCCCATCTTATGGAAGGGGGAGAGAGAGGTTAGGAGGGAGGCATATTAGCCTCATTCATGGAGATGGTCTCACTAATGTCATTATCACAGGTTGGCAGATTTTTTGTGTTAGTTTTTCCGCAAATAGCTGCACTGGGTTTGCTGAGTATTGAACATTCAGTCTAACTCGAGGCTCTTATAAATGATTAATGGAATGCACACTTGCCGCTGAAGGCTTTATCATAAGACCCCCCTCAAGTTAGAAGCAATAACAACATAGGTTTATTTAATGTTGAACAATCTGTGTACTGCCTATGTATGGGCAAGGGCGATGCAAAGATACTACCTCTGGATTCATTTGATGTCATTCCACACAAGATGATGGTACTAGAGCATATTTCAATTAAGCTTAAACTATGAAGAGCCATTGTATTTTTCACATCCTGAGGCTGTGTTGTTCGGTTTATGACTGAAATCAAAATCAAAATAAACAGCGGATGTATGTGTCCTAAGTGCCGTTCATCCATATCTTCTGGTGTGAACTGCCCATTTGATGAGTTCTGTGATGGAATGGCAGGACAGAATGGCACTGTTGATGGTCAAGGCAAGATGTGGTGGGACTTATGGTGGAATAGAACATTGGAGCACACGAGAGGCCACCTCATTGAACTAATGAATTCTCGCAATATTCTCATCTCCAATCTCACCTTTATGAATTCTCCTTTTTGGACAGTTCACCCTGTTTACTGCAGGTTAGATTTCTATATTTTGATTTCCCTTTTATTTACTCTTCACCGCTTCATTTGTTTAATCTGAGTAGTACTTCATATTTCGTCAGTCAGCATCGATAGGAAAATAAAGGCATTCAGATTAGTGGGTGAAGGAACACAACATTCCACTCTATGGCGTGAGTTTTGAGCTCTAATATGACACTTGTTTTCATTTCAGCAATGTTGTGATAAAAGAGATGACGATCCTGGCTCCGCTTAATGCTCCTAATACTGACGGCATAGATCCAGGTTACTCGCCACTCTTGTTCAAGGCCAAGTAGAGTAGTTTATGCAGCAGAGTAGCACAACAGGAACTGATATTTTTCTGTTATTTATATATATATTAATCCAGATTCTAGCACCAACATTTGTATTGAAGATTGCTACATAGAGAGTGGGGACGATCTTGTGGCAGTGAAAAGTGGATGGGACCAGTATGGCATCTCTTATGCCCGTCCCAGTTCCAACATCATAGTTAGGAGAGTTTCTGGCACCACCCCAACCTGTTCTGGCGTTGGCATCGGAAGTGAGATGTCGGGGGGTATTTCCAATGTCACAATACACGACTTGCATATTCGAGATTCTGCTGCAGGGGTGCGTATCAAAACAGATCAAGGAA
>NQLW01000046.1:2292620-2314985 GCA_002312845.1 Kalanchoe fedtschenkoi | reverse complement strand
GTGTATCCTTGAGCGCTGACCATGATCCTTGTCCAACTTTTCCAGTCCCAGAACCACTGACTGTGAACAGATTGTGATTCTTCTCCACCGGTGGAGTTGCCTGCTCAGTTCCCAGCCCAAGGAGCCTGATTGGTTGATAATTATCTGGTGCTGGAACAAGAGAACTTGAACCACTAGCCATCCATGAGCCTATGCCATCTTTAGAATGCTTAGGCAGAAATACATAGTTATCATTATTGGCTTGGGCAGTTGCTTCAATCATCATGCGAGTGAACCCAAATGAATTTGAAGTACCAGATGTTTGGACTGCCGAACTTGAACTGCCAACCCTCCAGGGAGTGTCATTCAATAATGTATTTGATAATGTAAGTGGGTATTGGAAAGGATAGGGCGTCCCAAATCCTCTGAAGTGACTGCTGTTCCTAAGAGGGTTGTGAGACCTTGTATCAGAAGGCTTCTGAAAAAAGGCACCTAAAGGCCCAGGACTTCTCATTTCTTCCCTGCGTCTCCTTGCAGTGACAACATGGAAGTGATTCTTGAGTGCATTGTCTGTTCGGCCTGGGAAAAGGCTGGCAATTGTAGACCACTTATTACCATGAATATTGTGAGCTTCAATAAGCCTATCTTCTTCCTCCTTAGAGAAGGGCTCCTTCTTGATCAGTGGGTTTAGTTGGTTAAACCACCTCAGCCTGCAGCTCTTTCCTATAAATAAGTTGTGGAACATCAGTAAGTGAAGATAATTTCTCAATGCTGAAACATGATTTGTTTATTCAGCAGGATAGAAAGAGAAAAAATTTTGTTAAAAAGAACTACCTGGCTGGGTGAAATGAGATCATGAAATAATACTAATTACTTAAGACCTTCACAGTTTAGGCATGGATTCAGAAGAATAGTTGCATAAGTCTTTCTGATAACTTTAAATTCTGAGAGCAAAAGATTTGGGTTTTTCATCATCTGAATTTGTGTACAAGACCTCGGACAATTACACCTAAAATTTTATAGTTTCAGTCTTTAGTATGGACAAGTGTACTGCCACCTAGGCCAACAGATCTACCCAAATAAACATTCTCTTAACATTGTTCTACGAAAAATGGGTGGAATACCAGTTCTTCCTTCAATTGACTCAGCAATGGTGTTCCAGTTTCTAGCACCATATGTGAGCACCAACTGCCTCAATTTCTCATCCTCGTCAGGTCTCCAGTGTCCCCTTAGGACTTTACTAGCAGTCTCGCTGTTGCCACTGCTGTAGTTGCTGTCTCCCATTAGAGAATTTCTGCACAAAACACACACTTAAGTTAGTGACAATCAAAAGGAATGAGAGAATACCTTCAACCAGGCAGAAATGAGACTTGCAAAAAGCCAATGAGATACCAGAGAGAAAAATGCAGTGAGAAAATCACCTAGAAATTGTGAAGAAGGGTATACTGTTATCGGCATCACCTTATATAGTCGGACGAGGGATCAACCTGTATCTTTATATATGCCCATCATGATCAAGTTTCCACTGTCATTTCCATAGAATCTCATCATCACATTGCTGTAGTTCAATATTAACAGCTCTTCGGGTATTCATCAAATACAGGCATCCATTTCATTCGCTTCTATTATGTCTGTACTTACTACTAATGTGCGCTTTCGTACCCCGTCTATACTCTATTCGGCTTTTTTAGAATTCTCTGTGAATTATTGATTATTTATGTACTACATTTAATTGATTCGGTTTCGTTGTTTTACCATATCTGTATAGAAACGCAGATGGTTCTAGCTACGATCATTAGTTTGTTTTAGTAGGTTATGCTGGTAATTCGGTTTAAAATCTCTAATTAAGACAACCAAATCTTTTTCATTTTCATTTTCACATTAAAATGGGGTACTCAGATGCACATAATTCATTTTCCTTCTTTAATCAAATCAGCATATGAGGGCAACAAGTAGTTTCACCCTTAGTTAACTTATGTTCTCTTTCTTGATCATCTTGTGACAGTTGAAGTAAGGTTTCACTGCTGTGAACAAGACTCTTAAAACTAATCTACCAGCTGGAGAAAAGGTATTAAACAGTGGCTTTGTATTATTAGATAGGGTTTTGGAGAGTTGTTAGATAAACAACATTTTCAAGCCTTGGTTTTAAACAGTGATGAAAATAGCAGTACATATACATATATAACGAAAGCAATGAATATTATTTATGAACAAAAATACCATTTCTGTTATAAGACAAACCCATCAGAAACTAAGTCACAGTTACTGGACATTATTGTTTATATCTGTGATTCTTATGTATTGTTGAATGCTTATGCAACAAATCTTTTTTTCTATTAAGATCGGTGGATGAATGGGATGCTGATATTGTTCAACTCCAGGTACTTCTCGGCTTACTTTTACTGCATTTTCATGGTATAGTTTGTTGGGGTTCGAATATGAAATAAGTTAATAATCATAAACTGACTGACTCAGTGATGTTTTCCATTACTGTTCGGATAGTTATTATAATCACATACCTTGTTCTCTTAGAATAGACCAATTGATCAATGCATATATCTATATGAACTTGAATATTTCCAGTTTCTATATGAACTGGGTTGATGTGATTTAGGAGGAATGTGAGAATATGTTCAGTCAAAATGATATGTTAGCGTCAATTTTTTCGCTACTGCCACTGAACCTGGGAACCATCCATACATGTTCTGAACTTGAGTATTTTACACGGCCGCTATCTTAATTGCCTGATTTAACGTCTAAAGAGATGTTTTTTTTTTGCAAAAGGGTTGCTTTGCATTGAGAAGGGGGGAAAGATACAATTAGTACAAAACCATCAAGAACTAATAAGAGCCAACCTGACTAAAAGAAAATAGAGAGAAGCTATACTAGTAAATGATCTAGGTGGATTTTATTGGACCAATGGAAGTTAAATGTAGACTGTTTAATGCGACTAATGGAGCTAAGCTTCATGATTCCATTCCATTTTGTGGACTGCAAAATCTTGGAGCTGCTGAAAGGGATACCCCTGAAGATGCAAGAATTCCTAGCTTTCCAAATGTTATACAAACAAGCTGATAGATAGCAGAAGCTGATTGATTTGAGCTCTGGGGAAGCAAAATAGTAAGTGTGACTCCAATATATAAGTTGATTCCATGAGTCAAAGGATGGATGGGCTGGGAAAGCACAAAAGGTTAGCACCGCAAAGAGTAAACCTGAAGTGTGGTTGCACTGAAAGAAGAGATGATCGGCTGTCTCTTGGGTGGAATTGCAAAGAGGGCAGGAATCATCCGATAGGATGCCAAGGTTGTAAAGTCTGGCCTTTGTAGGGAGTCTCTTGTGGCAGGCTTGCCAGAGAAGAAATGCATGCTTAGGGAAATTGAGTCTGTTCCAAACTAGATCATGCCAAGGTGGATTTACCTGGTGAGGTTGGAGGTAGTTGAAGATTGATTGAGAAGAAAACTGTTCGCCAGGAAGTTTCCATGTATCACTTTCAGGATCGTAACACTGAAGAGGTGAGGTTAGAGCAACGTCTAAAGAGATGTTAATCTTACTTGTTCATGCATTTACCTAGATTATCGAAATAATTGCTATGAATGCATATCAATATTAAATACCTAATTTATGGAGAAAATCAAAAGCATAATACTATTACATTCTGGTGCATGTCAAGGTAATATTTACACATGAGGATCTTAAATGAAGCTGAAGTAGTTGTACCTAAAGCTAGTGGGTAGTCCCCAAATGTTAGACTTGCTATTTCAGGGCAACAGCATTGAATAGAACGTATATATTCAGAATCTCAACAACATATTCACATGCATATTAATTAAATCTTTACAAATGTTCCGCATTATCTTCAACTCATCACAAATATGATAACAACCATTATAGTTTTATCCAGAGGTGGTTAAATTTCTTTGTTTTCAACCATCCTCAGAGTGCGCTCTTAATTCATTCGGTTAGTTTTACGCGCTTTTTTTTGCATCTCATTCTGTGTATCTAATCTGAAATTGGAAACAAATCAGCTAAAGTTCCATATTGCAGGCTATTCAAATATCAAATTACTTTGCAAGTTTGAGGTTGTCATTTCCTTGAATAGTTTCTTGTCGAAAGTGTGTTGTTCATGAAGAAATGGGTGATTAAGTAAAATCTTCATGTTTTTGGGACAAATAAGAAATGGGTGATTAAGAAAAATCTTCATGAAGAATATGTTTCTGTACATATTCTGTGTGTTGTTTATAAATATTAGTTGAAGTATCATGATATTCTCCATTCCCTTTAATTCTTGCATTAAATAATTTATTCGGATTTGATATTGTTTTTTTGTAGGACAATAATACTTGGTATTTGAATAATAAAACAGCACAGTATTATTAAACTGTTATAATGAAAATAGAACAATTCTTGTAATTGTTTTTGGCAACAATTTGTGTGATTTTTTTTATTGCGTGGGGCTAATATATCGAAAAAGATAATGAAACAGGGGATGATGGTTTGCTTAGTGTTGCATGACAATTGACATTCGTACCAACAACGTAACAGTTAATATTTGATGTTTCACTAAAAACTGTCCGAGGTAGTTTGGACCAATGGCGAGTTGCGAGATGGGGGAAGTAAAGTTTTATAAATTGAGTTCGTTAAATGCAAAATTTTGCAGACTAGTAAGGTAATTATAATCACACAAAAGGTCGAAGGTAATCAACTTTGGATTGATGTTGAAAATTACCGGTCACCTCACCTTAAAGAGTTGTGTTGATATTTTTTTAGTTAAATTGCACATAATTTGGTCGTGTTAACACTCTCTAACTATAATTGATGAACTGTTATGTACTTAGCAAATGTTCTTGCAGTGATTCCATGCAGAATTACCGCTGCTGTTAATGTAATGGAAATGATAATAGATTTGCAAAATTTTGAATTTTTTTTTCGACATATATACATAAATGCATGTCATTTGAGAAATTTGTATGTATCAAATTCAAATTCATGTCTAATGTGAAGTTTCTAGGATGATGAAACACAGTTATGAGGGCACCAAAATTTGGCCTGCAGTTTTCTACTTTAGTTAATTTTAATGCTTCCAATGGTGCACTGTCATGGTAACAAAAATGATGATTCACTGTCTTTATTGCAGAATCATGTAAGTAATGATTTACTATATGTAATTCCAATATTATTTTTATTCAATAATTCGAAATTCATAAGAAAATAATGAGTTTCACTCAACGTGTATGTCAGCAAAAATGTATACTAAATTTTGGAAGTCATAATTACTACGCGCAACAGTTAATATGTGACAAGAAAGAAAAAATATTAATTTTTGTTTGACATACTGAATTTGAAATATTAATTTTTGCAGCAGATAAATTTACTTTAACCCACACTCTCATTAAATTTTCGAATAAATAATAAGAGACATTCTAATGGGAGAATATTTTCTTCCGACACCCAACAATAAAACAGTGACTTCTCATCTTTAACTTTCTGGTAACGAGAACTCAGGTCTCTCTGTCAAGTATTTCTGATAGATTCATCTCTCTATTAGTTCTGTGTTTTCCTGCGCGAGAAGTTGGGTTGGTTTTGTTTTAAGTACTACTTTTCTATGTTCTATGCATGTGTAGGTGTTTGATCTGATGGAGGAATAATATCAAGGAGATAATGGCAACCATGGTAACATTTCCAGAGGTCACTGGAAGACAGAGGAGGATGACTTGCTGAGGAAACTCCTAGTGTTTCGGTCCTAAGAACTGGATACCATTGCTGACCATATTGAAGGACGAACCGGTAAAATTTGTGTCCCTTAGTTTTCATTATGTCTTCTTCTTGATATGCTTGGAGTTTTTTCTGTCAGGAGTTTTTTGAGGACTCGTATATATATGAGACTTGTTGCAAGTATGTCCTCTTCGACTACAAATGTTATTCAATAACCCAATTTGATTGCAGAGGAGATTAGAAGAGACATGGTGACTCCATCCAGATGTCCAATTTTATTGGACTCAGTGCATACTTGGAGAAAAAACATTTATGGACATGGGACATGCTGAGTCTCACAATCAGAGATTTGGATTAAGAAAACTTATTTGAAGCCGTAAGAATTTAAGAGATTAATTTTAAAAAACTAAGTAATCTTAAATTAAATAAGTGTGTTTATAAATTATCATAAATGTAAGACTACTACCTGAGTCCGGCATCTAACTCCATCTGCGGCTCAATACTCTTGTTCTTGCTGCTAGTGAAAGTTTCATTTGGGACACAATCATCATCACCAAATCATACGGAAGTCGTTCCATAACACTACAAGCTCGCTCCTTCCACGTACATACATATATACGATAAAAAGAGGACAGGGGCACCCGGTTACTCATGGATCTACAAGGTCCACTCAACCTAAAAGCCTCCATTCTGCTTCTGGGTCGCTTCGATTCAGTAGCACTGAAGGTGGTGATTGCCTACGCGCTTTGGCGTGACTTAACTCGGCTCTTTGGCTCAACTAATTTGAGAGGGGAGGAGAACTTTGAGTGCCGATGTGAATATACAGGCGATGTTGGATGGGATTATGGGAAGAGGATTGTTCTTTTCATATAAGGGACAGTGAGGGCAAGAATACAATTGAGCCAATGAAGAAATCCTGTATCAAACTGGATTTCTGTTATTTGAAATTCATGGCGAGAGAACAAAATTAATGCCTAATTTGATGATGCATGGTTTGCATAAATTGCTCCTAATGTATCAGAAATGATTATGAAAGATGCGTTACTAAAAGTAAATTAAAATTGTATAATAAATAAAGATACTTAGAAATCAAAACGCGGTAGTTTTAGGAATAAAATGATTAGTTCACAAGTTTCTCAACTTAAGAAGTTTCTCAACTGATCCAAAATCTATATATATATGTGTATATATATATATATATATAGGGTGGATCAGTTGAGAACCTTCTTAAATTGAGAACCGTTGTGGACAAACGTGGACCAATCATTATTTACATGAAACAACAATGTATTAATTATATGGTTTCCTTTTTTGAGTTTATTTATTATTCCTTATTAATTATATGAGATTCATTTTTTATTTATTATGAAACAGATTTACTTGTCATTTTGAGATTTCGTTTTGTATTTAATTTATCGTATTTTTTTGTCTACATTCTTTTTCTAATTTACAGATTTTTTAAGGAATATGTATAGTGAACATTTTTCGGACTATATTTTTTTATATTTTTATAATTTTTTGAGTAGTGAACCTCCATGTGGTGAACATATTGCAATAGTGAACCTAAGTGGTGAACATATTGAATAGTGATTTAAGCAATGAATCTCATGTTCACTATTCATTTTCCTAAAAATCTGTAAATTAGAAAAAGAATTTAGACAAAAAAATCCGGTAAATTAAATACAAAACGAAATCTCAAAATGGCAAGTAAATCTGTTTCATAATAAATAAAAAATGAATCTCATATAATTAATAAAGAATAATAAATAAACTCAAAAAAGGAAACCATATAATCAATACATTGTTGGTTCATGTAAATAATGATTGGTCCAGAATTGTCCACATTGGTTCTCAACTTAGGGAGGTTCTCAACGGATCTCTCCCCTATATATATATATATATTACTTCTTTTTTCTTGGGGTGAGATAGGCAAACACATCATTCATGCCAGTCAGGGAGACAGACTGTGAATCAAAAACAAGATAGCAAGCTCTTGCTCAGTTATTATGTCTTTTGTTGTTCACAATCAGCCTTGTTGCTAGTTTATATGGATTTTTCAATGGCTGTAATTAATGAGAGATTGTCAAGATGCCGGTAATTAGGTTAAATGGAGAATTCTTGCTAGGCTAGAATTGCGTGAGTGGTCACTCTTCACATTTACTCTAGAAAAATAAATTCTAACCATCAGAACTCAGGAGTGGAAACCAAGTTCTGTTTATTTTGCTTAGATATTCTTCTGTACTTACATGCTTCTTGAATACCATCGTTCGGATTGATTACTTTCACTAAGTAACGCCAATTTAAAGAAGTTAACATTTAATGGTCCGAATCATAATTTTTATTATTCAAATTCAACCCAAAACATCTCAACATAACTCAATTCAGTCTGTAATCCATCAAAAATAGAAAACAAAATTCACTTAAGGTCTGCGCCGTTAAACACAAAGCTCAAACCCCAATAGCCAACTCAGCTAAGATGTCTTACATGTTTAACTCTCTATTGTTTGTCCGCCGCCTGGCGAAGTTTTGGAGTTCCGGCTTGGGCCGCATATAGTTGAGATTGCAATTTTTTTCCGTATGCGTTGAATTTAAATTTTGGAGCCGCCACTAGTATGATCCAATCTGGTGTTGATTTTGTAGGGAAGAGTTGTAGACTGAGATGGTTCAACCAACTCAACCCAAATGTGAACAAGCTACTAGGGGTGATCACCGGTCCAAAACCGGACCGGACCGGAACCGGTTTGGACCGGAACCGGAATCAAGAAAAGGTAAGGACCGAAGACCGGACCAGATTTGAATCGGTCTGGACCGGACCGGACCGGAAAATTCCGGGTTTGGACCGGACCGGACCGGTTTGGACCGGAATCATAAAAATTAATTAAATTTTAATAAAAATGTGAATTAAAAGTAATTTTATTTATGTATTAAATAAGATATATTTCAGTATTTTAATAAAAATAATTTTTTTTTATTAAAAAATTACCAAACCGGTCCATTCCGGTCCGGACCGGAATTTTCCGGGTTTGGACCGGACCGGAACCGGAACCGGAATCCCAAAAATGGATGGACCGAAGACCGGACCGGAATCCTTCGGTCCGGTCCGGTTCGGTCCATTCCGATCCGGTTCCGGGTCATTTTCCGGTCCGGACCGAATTTTGCTCACCCCTACAAGCTACGGAAGAGGAAGAGACTAGGCTGCTACTTGCTAGCGACCTCATGGCAACAAATGGTCAGCAATTGCCCGACACTTTCCAGGTCGAACCATTTTCAACCATTTTCATGGCAACAATGTTGTCAAAAACCATTTTCATGTCATTAAGCGTGAAAGCGCAGGGACCCAAACTATCACCACCCTACTTTTCTACAACTCCAGATAACTTTTCCATGGCTCATACTGGTGAATACAACATTGGTGCACCTGGTGGGTCTAATGGTATGATCTCTGGGCCAACATTTCATGAACGTGTGAGAAACAACTTTTTTACAGGAATTGGGACGACACTCAACTTTGGAGATATTAACTTCTCAATGCTGATGGTAGGGGTGGGGCTTTTCAGTTCTCTGATTTTGGGTTCGGGACCGAGACTGTTGGGGAGGTTAGCCAGGCAACAAGTATCAATATTGCTCAGAATGAAGGAATTTGTCCTTGTTGAGCATAGTGGTATTATCCCACATCGCCCATTGGAAGCTCTAAAGTTATCCTAATATATAGTTGGGCACCTCTACTCGTTGTCAATTGGTTTTGAGTGTGAATCCGACTAATCTACATGGTATTAGAGCGGTATATTCATAAATTGTCTTGGTACTGGATCAAAAAATCAAGCAGATCTTGAGCATTAACTTCCTGGCTTTTATCTGCTTTGATAGATGGTTCTATCTCACTCCAGTGGCCAACATTTGGTTCATGAATGCTAAGTTGCTTACTGTGAAAAATTGCATTAGACTCTTGGTTTTGATTTCAGAAACTTTCATTTCCTTTCTGATTACTACTTAAGCTTTCTTCTGTCTGTTAGAATTCTTTTGTCATGTTTTATTTGATAAGTTTGTCAAGGGCCTACACTTTGTGTTGCTGTTTGATTTTACTGATTTGTTAAGGTTAATTAATTCTTCTTCTAATTTCATGCATAGAGCTGATATTTTTGGATGCTCGTTTTGTCTTTTAAAAAAGACGCAAAAGATACTACAAAAAAAACTGACAACAGTCATGGACTATAATTAAAAGAGATCTCTCAAAAGTTACTAAGTTTTGTTATCTCGAATTCAGAAATAATCTATGCGTCGTACATGAAACCTCAGAACCACCACGCGTTAGCCGTACACGCAGCCTTCTGCCGAGTCAACTTCTTTCTCTTTTTTAATGGTGACGCATGTGCTATCCTTGTCATATCACCACGCGCACAGTTGCAGTTCTTAGCACACGGTTTTGTGCTCGTACGTATATAAACTTTTCTCCATCGACCCAATTTGGATCATTTTTGCATTAAAAATTTTCTTTTTAGCATGTTTTACACATTAAGGCCTAAAAAAGCTCTGAACTACAAAAAATCAATGAAATCATTAGTTTAAACTCTCAAATGATAAAAAATCTAGTGAGTCAAGTATACAATAAATTAAATAATTAGGACTTATCAACCACCGAACTCGATTCCTTTTCGAAGAAGGTAAGTGTTCTTTATATCATTCAAGAGGAATTGTATGATCTTATCAAGAATAAAAGGTTGTGACTAAGGTATTAGACAATGGAGTTTTAGACGTTTTACATACTAGGAATGATGTTGACGACTTACTTAGGAGAAGATGCTTAAGTGGAATTAGTGAGAGGTTTGTACGTAATTTAAATTTTTATTTAAAGTTTTTGAATTTAAGTGGTAGTTTTGAATTTTTTAAATTTTTTATATGTTTACTTAATTTTTACTGTTCATATAAAAAAGGGGCGGAGAGGTGGTTTCTTTAAAGAATATCGTAAAATGACGTCGTTTTAAAGCGGGAGCAACCATATAGTGAATGCTCTTAGTGCACCTAAGAATTTGCATAGATGGGGAGGTCACGTGTCACAATTTGAGGATGGCCGGGAATATAATAGTCTAGCGGAAAAGTGCAGTTTATACTTTTATAAAGTATAAAGTTTAAACGTACAAAGCACGAAGTATAAAGTCCATAGTTTAGAGTTTATATTTCATAGTTTGTACTTTAAAAGTTCAAAATATAAAGTCCAAAGTTTAAAATTATAAATTCTGAACTATAAAATTCAAATTGTATTCGTTGTTCTTTACGCTTTGTGCTTTATCACATTTATTTAAAAAAAAATTCAAAATGGGGTTAACTCAAATCTTATACTTCTCTACATATGATTGTGAAATTTGATTTTAAAAATGCATTTATTATAATTACATAAATTAAATTTAAATTTAAAAAATAAGAATTGAGGGCTTAAATAAAGGATAGAAGGTGTAGGTGGATTGTGGAATGAACATATAGTGGGACACACGACGAGTTGTGAGTGGCTTGAGAAAGTTGGTTATTGGAGCACGCGCGTGGTATCGTGTGAGTGGCAGTAAAAAATCTTCAAAATGCTTTTTTAGGACTGGGACATGTGGCAAATTGTGATTGATTGGATCAGGTGAATACCACTTTGGATTTGTAAATTGTGAAGCATCCTTGATCATTGATCCATATTTCATCCGAAGGATATATTTTTTCAGATTTGTTATCTATTTTTTAAAAGATAATTAAACTCATATTTTATGGATTGTGGGATTTCTTCCATAATTGACTCCTTAAAATAAGCCCCACAATCCCTTCATCATCCCACCCAACCGAACTCAATATGAAACGAGATTAAACTAATAAGCCCCACAATTCTCCTCTCCTTCATCAACCTAAAAACGCACACAATTGTCTCTATCTAACCACATCCTCATTCACTAAAACCACCAATGTTAATCCTAGCACAGCCATCACGTACACTTCCACACAAGCCCCCACTATCACTGCTACAACTCATGTCTTATAAGCCGCCATGAACCTCAGCACCACGGTAAGCCAACTGGATATGGGGCTACAACATCAGATCTAAATCCGAAACTGTCATGTTCGTCATTGGTGATGGTGCCGGTGTCGAAATCACTGCCCACGACACCCAGATTTGATTGCGTCTTGAGCATCATATCTGAATTTGGGAGAACTTTTTTTACTCCATTCACCATCATGTTGCCTCCCACACCATCTGCCTTAGATTTCCACGAGAGGAAGAAAGAAGGAGTAGAAGAGGGATGATATGAGGAAATTGACGATGGGTAGGAGGAGGAGAGAATCGTGATATAAATAAAGAAATTAAATTGTGAAGAAAAAGAAAGGATATCATTGAATAGTGATTTTCATCTCAATCTAGTGGCGAATATTACAATGAGTTGTTGAAGATAATTGATAAAATTAAATAAGAAAGTTATATAGTCCAAAAGTAATCATTTAATGTTCGAAGTGATTGGTTCAGAATCATCCACCATTCATCATCAGATTAAGTGTTCACAACCTATCCAACATATATATATATATAAAGGGGGGGGTGGGGTAGGGGTTCCACTGCGAACCGTAAATCATGTGAGAACTGAAAAACTCAAGGCAAAAATGGCGTTTTGTGTCTTGTGTTTTGTGGACGCGTTTTGTGTCTTGTGTCTTGTATGTTGACACCATTTTTGCCTTCAGTTCTCAGTTCTCACATGATTTGCGGTTCTCAACCGAACCTCTATCTATATGTAAATATATATATACAGAGAGAGAGGGGTTCAAATGAGAACCCCCATTGTTCATTAAGAGTTAAGAACCCTCCTAATCTATGTCCATCTTCAGATCGGACGGTCAAAAATAATCTAACTGTATTTTTAAAGGGGAGGGGTATTTTGGTCTTTTGGTTGCGGCCAATGATACTGCGCCACGTGCCCCACTACACTCGTTTTCGACCACCCAGCGGATAACACGTGTCCCACTATCTCTTTTTTATCTCACTCACACACATTTCGGCCAATCAGGACGCACCACGTGCCCCACTATCTTCTCCTTTCAGCCAATCAGAATGCATCACCCTGTCACACAGCCCTTCTCTCTCCTGCACTAAACCCATTCTTCCGATTTTGGTTTTAAAAATGATTTATCTATTTAAATTGATTTATGTTCAATAATTAAAAATCAAAACCATTTTTAGAAAATTCAAGCTTTAAATTAAGATCCATTTTGACTATTTTTGTTCATATTTAAATAATTTTTTATTTTAAAGTACATAGATTACAACTCACAAAGTACATGATTATCTATTTTCACAATTCATTAACCATGCAAAGTATATTTGAAGATCAAAGTACATCGAGAGAGCAATAATTCATTCAATGAACTATGTATTTTCAATCAATGTACTTTTTCAAAAACGTATCCAAAACCTATTTAATATGGATCTTGAATTGAAGTTTATAATATTTTACATTTAATTATGAATTTTTTTTTCAAAAAATTTCGTGTAATTAGATAAATTGAGTTAAGCGAAATTGAAATAAAGATAAAGATAAACAGGAGAGAGAGAGCGCTGAGGAGTCACGTCTGCATGTGTGACACTTGTCCATGCATGCACGAATGTACATCAATCCTCGGATATTTTTGCCCATCTGGACATGTGTCGGGCACCGAGAGTGGACACTTGGCAGTATCTGGGTGAATCTAGACAGAAATGGATGAGGATGAGGGGGTTTTCCGCTCTTAATGAATAGTGGAATTCTCATCCGATCCCCACCCTATATATATGTATATAGGGTGGATCAGTGGAGAACCTCCTTATATTGAGAATCTTATGAACCAAATCATTCAATGCGTAAAACGACCGTGTTTTGATCATTATATATCCATTTGTATAACTTCATTTATTTGTATCCTTTGAATTATTTTTAACAACGTATCTAATGAATTAATGTGAGAGAGAAAATTAGTCAATTAACAGATCCATCCAAACCCACGTTTCATCCCAAACCATATTTTATCTCTTCCCTCACCCCGCTTATCTCTTTCATTCAAATCCACCGTCTCCATCCCAAACCCATCGTCTTAGTTTTAAACCCTCAGTTGCTGCTATCTCTCTTCCTCTCAACGGATCCCTCACCTTCACGGCTTCAGCCGTGCGGCTTCAGCTTTGTCTGCCTCTTCCGCCGGAATCTTCCTTTCTCTCAAAGGATCCCTCACCTTTGCGGCTTCGGTAGCAAAGCTTTAGCCTGATCTGCCTCCTCTTCTGCCATCTCTCTTCCTCTCCATTCACCACCATCTCCCCTCTTTCACTATCTTTCTCATCCACACTCACCATATCTGGATAATTCGCCGCGCCGCCGACGCCGTACCACTTCATCCGTGCAACCAAATCTGACCACTTTCCTTCCGGAGTAGTGTTGATTTTAGGTGATGTGCAGGCTTGTGGGGTGTGCAAGTTGACGATGGTGTCGCTTTTGAGGGTAATTGTGCGGTGCTTCTGGGTTCAGATCTGGCACTGTGGACAGATCCATGGTCAAATCTGTGTGTCGTGGGCAGATTAAGGTTTGGTGAGTTTATTGGGAGGTGTCGATGGATATATTGCATGCGGCCTAGCCTCCGCCTGATCCATGACGCATTTGTCTCGATAGTGACTGCATTCGTCTCTCTCTACCTGAACGTTGACAGCACCTCCGACGCACAACTTCTCTTATCCTCATGCACTCTTCAGACTAGGACTGGTTTGGTTTTAAGTTAAAAGATTGTCAAGCTGAGGTGGTGTTCATTAACTTGGATTGGTAGTGCACATGGGTTTGGTCAACATATGTTCACCATCTATAAATTTTTTAATTTTCCATTAATCTATTATCTTCACTGTTACTGTACATTTTTAAATAGTGAATATGTTTCAAAATTCCAAAATTATTAAACTTCTGGTATTTTCTACGAGTTTTGAGTAATTCTTCTAATAGTGAACATATATTTGCAATGTACTGAACGGTCTAAGCTTTGATAGTGAACATATTCACTATCAATGTTCATTAACAAAATAAAAAAGTGTTCATGCAAACTCAAAAAAAAAATGTTCACTAGAAAAAAAACTAAAAAAATCTGAGAAAGTTATCACTCAGAAAACATAAATTTGGAAATCAATGAAACAAAATCCGTTAATCAAATATTTAACAACGACAAAAGGAAAATAAAATTTTTCTTAATTGGCACCACATAAATTGCACACGCTCCCCTCTCAATTCATTACACTAAATGAATTAATTATGTCTCACATTCATTAATCTTGTTATTTGTTATTTAATTTGAAAGCTAATATGAGTTAATATAATTGGTTCACAAGGTTCTCAATATAAAGAGGTTCTCAATGGATCTATATATATATATATATATATATATATATATATATATATATATATATATATATATAGGGGCGGATCCGGTGAAAACCACTTTGGATTTGAAAACTATGAACCATCTTTGAATATTAATTCATATTACATCTGACGTTGTGATTTTTTTATAGATTTATTATCTGATTTTTAAAAGATAATGAAATCATTATTTATGGGTTGTTAGATTGATTGCATGATTTTCTCCATTAAATAAGGAATTAACAGTCCGATTTTTTTCTCTTTCCTCTATTAGATTCGCTACCTGATTTTTCTCTTTCTTCTATTTTTATGATTTAATTTTTCGACATAACATTTTTTTATCATTTTTAATGCACATAAGATCTTGTATATATTTTGGGCACAATTTCTTCTTGTGCACTAGTGCATAATTCAATCCCGGTGCACAATTTAATATTTGGTGCACAATTCAAATCTTCAATGCACAATTTGAATTCTGTTTCTTTTATGGTTATTTTCAATAAAATGTTTACTTAATATGATTTCATGATGAGAATTATTTCCAAATCTGAGATAGTGCACTATTTGTTTGATGCTTACAAAATACTCAGAGCTTACATACCCACAAAATACTCATAGCTTGCATGGTGAAATACTTAGAGCTTTGGCAGAAATACTGAGATAGTGATTTCATGGTGAAAACCACTTTGGTAGAGATACTCAGAGCTTACATACCCACAAAAGCTCTTAGCTTTTGCCATGTGCATAAAATGCTCTCATCATGTCCACCAAAAAACTCTTACCATGTGCACTATGTTTTGGATATCCCTATGCACCTTAGAGACCTCAGGATAAGTCACCATATCCACAAATACCTTATGACCATCTCATCCCGGGACAGCAACATCGATCCCAGCCGCAAGCAGGCCAGAACCTCGGATTTAAAAATTTTAACAAAACCATGTAGATGCGAAACCAATCGCAAATAAAGGCTCCCCTCCACTACAACCCCAACCAGCCTCATTCAAATTTCATAAATCCGTTGTAATTAATTATAATATTGAAATCGTCGTGGTTGATTGATTGGAAGAGCTCTGATTTTGGTAAAGACTCGAGGTGAGTTCGAGTGTGGCTGGAGACGAAAGCAAGCACGTGATTAAGCGTGAGAGAGAATAATATTTCATTTTAAAAAGGAAAGTAACAATCAATTAGAGATAAATACAATAGATAATTAACACTAAAAATAAGGAGGAATTAAAGGACAAATATTCTTTAGATAGATACAACAAAATGTAACGATTAAAAGAATTAAAATTGAATGAAAATCTGATCCTTGGATCGAATCAGATCAAATGATAGAATTGGTTAACAGTTTACAAATCCAAAATGATTTTCATTTGATCCACATTCTATATATTTACACGTGCGCGCATGCATTTGTGTGTTACTTGAGTTTTGAGAGAGGCTTTGTTGCCATTCAAGCATCAAAGGCTAAGCATCAAAGGCATGTGACAGCTTCTAAGTGGCTGCAACATTAAAATTAAACTATCTCTTATGGGAAGAGACACGTGGCGAGTTGTGAAGTAGCTCTCACGATTTCACATTACTCTTTTTATAGTGGAGGGTTGAAGATGAGGTGAAATATTTGTGAAGATGGAGATGAAGTGAAAAGGGTTAGGAACTCAAATCGAAGTTTATTCTTGTTCGAACTCCTACTTCAGTAACTCGATCTTAATCTACATAAATGATGATTATCGACCTAACACAGCTTTTTCTTGAGTCTTACTTAGGTTAGTATGTGTAAGATATTTGAGTTTGTTTTCCTTTCTATATATTTCTATTAGCAACCTTTACGAACTACTCCTGAAGTAAAAATTAATTCATAACTCACTTTTGTAGTAAACATAGATGTTCTAGATGTATCAAATCTTTAAACTTCTAGATGTTCTTACTAAATGAGTTATTATATGGTTTTTTAGACTTGATTACCTACAAATCTCATTTTTTTCTGGATGATTTAAATCTAGCTAGTCCATCCTTGAGAAGGCAATTAATCATATTCAAAAGTAACTTTAAGAAGTAAGCTAGTTTCAAAAACTGAAAACAAATCTTTATTATCACAATGGAGAACAAGTTTAGAAAATTCATTTCTCAATTTTACCGCGATTTCAAACAAGTACTTCTAAGTTAAAAATATGATCAAATCAATCAATCTCATTCACACAAAACAATCATGTCAACCATCTACATTTGCAAAAACAAATCCATAACTTTATGGCTCAAAAACTTTTTCCAAATTCTTTAACTAAATTTAAATCTATAAAGAAAACGGAGCATGGAAGGGAGTTTGGATGCGAATGCTTAAAACCCAAAAGGGGCCCTGAACTATCACCGCTTACTCAATTGCGGTCAGAACTACCACGATTTCCAAAAAGGGTGCGATGAAAAAAAAATTAAACTGATTTTCTAAAATAAAATTTACCATTACATTCTTAACCTAATATTATTACAAGACTTAGATTTATGTGCAAAAATTACATCGTTTGGTTATCAAAATAAATTGTACCATTTTGCGCACATAAAGAAAACGACGTCTTTTGATAACCAAATGACGTAATTTTCGCACACAAATTTAAGTCTTATAATAATATTAGGTTTGTATTGTAATGGTAAATTTTAATTCAAAAAATCAGTTCAATTTTTTTTTCATTGCACCCTTTTTGGAAATCATGGTAGTTCTGACCGCAATTGAGTAAGCGATGGTAGTTCAGGGCCCCTTTTGGGTTTTTCCCCTTTTTTAAAATAAGATAGCAATTGCCAAAACAGCACACAACAAGTGCTTCTTGATTTTCTAAGTCGTGTTTGGAGAAATAATCAAGATCGCTTTTCTTTAGATCAAGTAAGATAGACATGGCTCACACTCACATCATGAACAACGGTTTGATGATTGTTTTGACTCTATCAACAATGTCATTGTTGTTGTTGCTGCTGATAACTAATCAAGAAGCATGCAAATTTCTTGATAAATAAATTAAGAAATGTTGTGAAATATTTCAGAAGAAATCAAACCATTATATTTGACTATGAGCATAGGGCTCAATCGGAATTCGAACTTTTAATTAGCATATTTTCTTTAATATATTGGAAACTAATCCAACAAGTCGAACAACTTGTTCATATATGTCTAATCCAAAATAACCTGTCACCACACGCTCAGCCTGCTGCAGTGTCAAGATATGACCACGATGAAAATAGGAGAAGGCTTCCAGAGTATACGATATTTCCTCCAGATGTTGAAATATATTACACTGACGAGGTTGATGTTTCTAACTGAAAGAATAATTTTCTGACCTCTCGGTGAACAATATTTGAGTTTGACTGCTGTGTTCAGGAGTTTATTAGCTTAATGTAGGAGGCTTGCCGAGCTAAAATGAAGTCACGGATGGTGACTGCATCTCCAACCATCATTACATTTCCATCCTCCATGTAAATGGCACCGTCAGCATACTCCAATTCTTCCAGGCGATGGGTCACCCACAAGGCTGTGACATCTTCTGAACTTTTGAGAGAACTTTTGACTGCTTTTATTACACCAGCCTGATATGTAAAAAATAAACCCACTTGAGCTTCGTTGGCATGTATGTTATCCCACCAGTAGTAAATTCCTTTTGGATTATTAATGGTGAATTAGTTATACCTGATCAACTTCATCTAAGAATGTTGTCAGCTCATCAAGTAATAAAACTTTACAAGCTTCCGCCAGAGCACCGGCAATGGCCACCCTTTGTTTTTGACCCCCGCTTAGAGTTTGAACTGGCCTCTTCCAAATGTGTGAAACAGTGAGATATCAGCATTTGAAATAATAGAAAATTCAGGAATACTTCCATAGGGATAAAACAAGACTCTATTTCTTACATGGATGTAGCTAGACATTCCTACAGCTGTCAGGGATTGTATTACTCGAGACCTAACCTCATCCTCGCTTAAGTTGAATTTACCAAGGCCGAATGCAACATCACCTTCAACAGTTGGCATCACTACCTATAGGAAAGAGGAGGAACATTCAGTGAGTGATTTCATTTCAGCTTTTCATTGGAGCTACAGTCAAGAAAACAAATTAAGCACCAATATTCCACAAGTATGTCATCGTCATTGTCAATCCTCCATCAAAAAAGATAATCCAATGTCTGGAAGCTGCTAACTCTTAAGGATGTCAGGTTAGCGACCTTTCAATCCTAACAAACCCCTCACCTATTATGCTCTTAATTAAGTTCAGTATGCCCAAACATCCGTGTCACAAAAACTCAGCGCTCCAGTAAGAGAGCCAGGTTCCTAACAAGTATGAAGAAAACATGACCTTTGAAGAAAAACGAAGAAACCAATAAGAAACATGTACCTCTGTAAACAAAATAGTAAAAAAGAGTGTACCGGTGTAGTTTATCATGTTACCATGACGTATACAGGACAGCTTGTTACTGAAACTTATTTGCAATATTTTCAGTTTTGAGATAAGAAAGATAATCCAATATTTTATCGACCAAGAAAAGGTGAGGGCAAAACTATATGCCAGAGTTACTGTGGTTGAGATTGAGAAAGCCTTTTGTAAATTGTACACACTAGACTTGTGATAACATACGTCCGTAAATCCCAAAATCAAGGCGAGAACAGAGCAAGCAAATGATGTTTTAAAGCAAATGCGGCATTTACAATCTATCTTTTGACAAAACCAAGTACTAGCAGGGGCTAAACCATGGCCAAACTCCCTCATCATTTTGACGTAGGCATAACCACAAGTCAGTAGAGAGTAACAAAAATTCAATTTGAATTTGCTTCTGATAGGGATATAGGCAGAAAAGGAAACCTGATGGTCAGGATTCTGGAAAACAAAACTCTTGGGCATCCTGACGGACACCCTCCCAGCTGTAGGTCTCAAAAGCCCTGCGAATATCTGCAACAACGAAATCAACAATAACAATGACAGGAAATGAGTGAAAAAAAGAGAGAAGTGTATGTGTGTGTATGTAATTTAGACCTTCAAAAGAGTAGACTTGCCACAACCGTTGGGTCCAAGCAGCATCCATAACTGGCCAGAAGGAATCCGAATGGAGCAGTCGTTGAGAATGGGCAACAGCTTCCCCTGCTGGTTCGTTCTGATCGAATAGCTCAAATTAGTGGCTTCAATGGACACGGCATCTGCAACAGCTCCAGCCCTAAAAGTCAAAGAAGTGAGTATGTGAGAATGAGTGTGGCAAAATGGACGGAAAGAGAAAGAAAAAGAAAAGACCTTGATGATTGAATTGGAGGATGAAGAAGCAGATGGGCATTTGGTGAAGGAGGAGAGGAAGAATGAACAAGATGATGATACATTTACTCCTTATTTTTCATTCACTCTTCTCTTCTGAATGAATTATGATTTCGCTTTAATTCGCTGCCCAACTCAACCACCCTCGTAAATTTGTGTGTTTTCGTCTTCCTTTCCAGTTTTTTTTTTTTTTTTTTTGGAATAAAACTCAAAATAGTCTACTTCCTCCGTCCTCTAATACATGTCGTTTAAGATTAATTTGAGTAAATTAAGGTGAAGTTAATGCTAGCGGTTGAACAAATTTAATAGGTAGATGGTTAATAATTTTTTGAAAAAGTTCGTGCAAAAAGTAAAATTAATTTGAGAAATGTATTCTTTATTGATTATGATAATGAAGTGATTAATATTTGACATTTTAAGGTAGTTGTTGATATTAAATACGCATTGAAAATTGATAAGTGACAAGTAAAAATGGACAAAAAAAATCGGTTAAGTGACATGTAAAAGAGGACAGAGGGAGTATGAACTATCATCACTTATCGAATCACGGTCCAAATTATTATGATTTTAAAAAAAGGTGTGATGGAAAAAAGACTGATTTTTTAAAATAAAATTTATCATTGCTTCCTAAACTAATATTATTATAAGACTTAGATTTGTGCAAATATTATGTTTTTTGGCTATCAAAATAAATAATATTATTTTGCACAAATAAAGAAAATGACGTCTTTTCATACTCAATCATCCAAAATTTTGAACAAATTTTATAAGATCAATTATATTTAAAAAATCAAACAAATTGATCTTAAGCATCATCCCAAATCAGACCGATTTTTTTTCCATCGCACCATTTTTAGAAATCAAAGTAGTTCGGACTGCAATTAGGTAAACGACAATAGTTCAGGACCCCTTTTAAATTTTTTTCTTTTTTATTGGCCTCATTTAAAAAAAATTTATTCAAATTGTCTACTTTTGTCGAACCGTCGTTTAAAAGATGGCTCGCTTAAGGACAATTACCGTTTGAAACTAGGTCTTCATGTATGTGCTGATTGAGATATCCGGTCAGACAAATGGACAAGACCCAACTTGAAATCACATTTAACCTTTAAATCAGCCGCCATTTCAAATGGCATTTAGATTTATATTCCTGCACTAGTGTGAAATTGAATCTGAAGTAAGGCCACACCAATTTAAGACAGTTGTTCTCTGTTTGGTCATGATGACGCTGCCGTAGCTGAGGAAGACTAGGTTGACGGCTTGAGATGACTTATGTAATAGAAAGGGTACTTAAGGTCTTCCAGTTGCAGTAAAGCTGGTGTATATAAGTTAGGGCTGCAAATGAGCCGAGCCGAACCGAGTATTGACTTGTTCGAGCTCGGCTCGATTAAAAATATGGTCAGTTCGAACTCGGCTCGTGTTCGACGAGCTTAAGAAAAACTTGTTCGAACTCGGTTCGAATAATTTTGCTTAAACTCGAACTCGGTTCGAGCTCGAATCGCACTTGGCTCGATTAGAAAATAAACGAGCAGCTCGTTTAATGAATCTTGAGCTCGATTAAAAGTTAAACGATCAACTCGTTTAACTACCGGACTCTCTTCCTGCAGCAGTGGCTTTAGCCGCATCGACCAGCATCCAGATCTGATGCTCTGCCGCATCCCGTCAACGGTAGCAGCACCACCAGATAGTCCGACACCGTTCGTCCCTACCAGTAACCCGATCCGGCCAAGCTCAGCTAGATCTGGACCAGATCTGTCGTTGCCAAACAATTGAGTGGCCTGAAAAGTCTAGCAAGTAACCAGCTAGATCCGTGCACTGGATATCCAAATCGTGGCATCTCGAAGCCGCTAGTGGCGGTCCGCGGGTACGCTGATGTCATCCCGACCGCCCCAACTGCAAACTCCAGCACCAGGGCTGCTGGATCCGGGCGATTTGAGTTGCCTCAGTCTCTCATGCCTCCAGTCTAGTGTCTTTCAAACGATGAGCCAACAACCCCAGGAGATGCTCGCT